>MU160556.1:0-30219 GCA_015888305.1 Antheraea pernyi | reverse complement strand
TTTATTTATATATTAATTAATAAAGCATATAAAAATGTATATAACTATTATTCGGAGTACCAACAGATATGAAAACAAGATTAATGTTAGTTCATTCAATTTACAAATTGTGAAATTTAAATAATTTACAATATAATTAAATTAGAAATTTCAAAAAGAACACAGGTATTCTATTTGCTTTGAGTTTTCACTTCTGTCTGCAGTCCCCATGACGGCCTCGACTTAATTAGTGCTTAATTTCGGTCTACGCTTCAAATTCATTATAAAATCAGTTATTCAATTAAGGCCTATGAAGGCACTAGTGGACGTCAAAACTACCACCGATTCAGAAAACAACCCAGTTATCGAGAAGAACCGGCAAGAAACTCGATCGAGTTTATCTTTTAAACAAACACATACCTATGTAAAATATTACATTTAACAATAATTTGTCGTGGATGCCCAGGAAGGAGTCAATTCCAGACATCATGATCGTTCACATATTGATCCACTCTATGATATCCTTTTAACACCAAAACCAACTCAACATAGCGCTTAAACTCACAGTCCAGCAAATCGGTAATATGGGTTTGAGACATTGTTGTAAAACCTAACACTATTACCTAAAAAACTGTTACTGGTTTTACTGAGTCTGAAAAATTTATAATATGTTATCATTGACATATAAAAACCCAAGACACACTGTCTCAAATATAAACTGCGCTCAAAACCGTCCCGCAAAAACTCCCCAATATACATACGTGGTTATAGTTATGCGATAACTTATGATTTTGCAAATTCGACTTTACCTGAATGATTTAAAGTTGTTTTTATAAGGACGCAAGCGACGCGAGACTATTTGAAATGAGTGCATAATCCAAAATTATACGCAGGTGAGTGTTTAGACATTCGCAGTATTCTAGGGTATGACACTCCATGGTCACATTTAACAAACAAAATAATAATATCACAACAAATATTAATAAGCAACCAAGAAAACCTAAGTTAAAGTTTGTTCTAAGACTTTCAAAAGTATAGCTATAAAAGTGTAAATTATTTAATAAACCTAAGTGCAATAGCCGGTGACAAAAGCTATAATGGGGGACCTGGAGTTAATACGTTTCGATAGTAAAACGGGCAATAAACCCTTTTGTTTTGAACCTGACGTTTCCACGTTCCCTTTCAAATGAATGTGAAATCACCTGATGGTCATTGACACTGTGCTTTAACATAGACGCGTAGAGGATTGTGTATAATTTTTGTAGATAATTAGGTAAAATATTAAACATCTATTTTATTATTATTTTTTAATTGATTTAGAACGAGAATAGAATGCAGAGTGTCCTTCAGAAATATTGCTACTGTCCATACAGTCACCTAGTATACATATTAAATTATACGAATACTCGTCCAGTGGTGGAACTTCGATCATAGAGAAAAAAAATCCATTTTTTACTGATAACACTAAAACACGTCAATGTATACGAGACAAAGAAAAAGTAAATAAAAACAGCTGAGAAACAGAGAAGAGATATGTTCTTAACTGTTATATGTAGTGTTAATGACTACGTCCGGTACCGCTTTGACACACCGGAGAGGCGAGACTACAACGCCACCCGGGGAACCACTATTGACCTGCGATACCGCGCTATTGACTTTATCGGGGGTGTTACTAATGAACTCGAACACTATTGGTTGAAGTTACCGGCTGTTCATTATTCACCCCGGTGTGAGACTACGTTGTGAGTTCGGCATATAAAGGGCAAGATGTGGCTGATCTGCATGCACTCCTATGTGGAAGTTACTGTAAGGCGAAGCTCTGCCCGGATAAATAGTTCCAGTGCCTTCAGAGTGTTTATTGGTTTTCCTGACTAACTGGCTGATTATACGTATTGTGTAATACGTTATATATTAGAATGCTCATAAACTACATACGAAGTCCTGTAGTGTAAATACTTAATTATACGTTTATTTGCTTTCGTATACTCCTAGACTTAAACAGATATTTATACATAATTACCCACAACGATTAACATTACACACAAATATATACCTACCTTACGTTTCAAGCGTAACGATATTTTTTCCCCACCCTACCATACATTTCACTTAAAAAAAAGATAAATACAGTGTAAACTCTTTATAATATCGTTCGTTACAACGAAATAGTTTCTATAAACTAGAAATTAGTTCAGTATGCTTGGTTTACCAAACAAGCATTTATTTGTTCTTTGTTCTCTTCTCTCCATATAACGAAAACCATTTAGAACGAAAATGAAAATGCTCGTTCTCTAGAAATTCATTATAAAGAGGTTATACTGTATCTACTATTCATACATAATTTTTGTTTTTCATTTATGTCTAAAAATACGTATAACTACATGGCGCAGTAGCTGAATGAAAACAGTGCTAAAATAAAGCCGATTCTATATTCTTCAACACGTATACATCAGAAACCCTTTCGCCATTACGAGGCTTAACCTGAAAATTCTAGGCTTTTACGTCTCTAAATGAATGCTTAAAACGACTTCAAACACTCGCCTCTTTAATATCTTAATTACTGTAAAATGTTCTCTCTCACGTTTCGGGTGCGATTCTATTAATAAAACTGAGATAGATAGACTAAGTGAGTTCTACTTTATAATTTTTTTGATATCACTTCAAAGCAATGTGTAACTAAAAAGCTGTAGATACTTTACCTAGATGATATTTTGACAAAATAAATGGCACGATAACGCACACATACGTAAAGTAATATCGTAACGCCACACTGTCTTAGATAAAATGTGAAAGTAAGATGGCATATTCTCAATATCGGTGGTGAAAAAGAAATAGTTGTATGTTGCTTAAATATAGGCGGATTGACGGGGCAACCGTCAAAAATACGTTAGCCAAGTTTTAACAAGGCGCTATCAAAGTGGTTATGACGTATCTACTGCTTTTAGTTATAATATCATTGGATTGTACTATATCTGATAGTAAGCTTGGTATTGTCCAAAACTAAACAACAGTAGACCAAGAGCTCATTGGGAGCTACCACTGTCATACCTATCTAAGACTCTAAGTTAATGAAATGAGTTTAGAGGTTTTTGGCGTATCCTTAGTCTGTTATGTAGTGGATTTTATATTTTATTACGTAGTCCCGCCTAGATAATAAAAAAACATTGACAAATTATATAACCTAAACCTTCCTGATGAATCGCTTTATCTACTGTTGAAAACCGCATGAAAATCCATTCAGTAGTTTTTGAGCTTACCGCGAACAGACAGACAGACGTGACAGAGGACATTGTATTATAATATATAGTGATGTAGCGTTACTTTCAGAAATCATTTTATTCGTTATATTTCTATAATATTTTATTCTTTAAACACTTGATTTTTATAGTTACTTTCGTAACTAATGAAATATAACGTGATATCACATATAACGATATGATAAATCGCATTTATTCAGTATATTGCGATTCAGGTGCTGTTTAAATGAGGCGTTTTGCGCGCAAGTCGACGTAGTCCGGTGAAGCCGTTGTGCTAGGTCAATAGCATAGTCAGTTCGAATAAAAGAAAAAGCGCGTAAGACGACTTTCGCGTAGACATTCGCGTGTTCTCGAGATATTAGAGCTACATATATCCCGTCCAGATGGTGCGTTTCCTAACTCGCGCGTAAAATGCGTTAATGAGCGAGACTCTCGACACCGCGCGCCTCGAGATACTCAGGCCCTATTGCTGCGTCCAGTACTACGCGCGAGTCTGTGGCGATTCGATACAGTCGTCGGTCGTCTATCCGTACGACGTATCTCAGCGTATGCGATGTTTTCTAGGTTAGAAAAGCGCGTAAAAGGCGGTATCTGGACGCAATATATTTTAAAGCGCGCGAGTAGACTCGCGCATAAATTGCCACGTCTGGACAGGCTTAGCATGCTACGTAAAAATCGCAATAATTCTTATCTTTATACCCGTCTGTGGAAAAACCCTTTCACGTGACGCTTGAAGGAAACGAGGCTATAAAAAAGAGGGAAGGTACTAACCAGGAGACCATCTCACGGCTTCGTGGTACGGTATAGGTAACGAGACCGTAAACTTTTTTATATGCGCAGAGGCTACTGTAAAATTGTGACTCAGCGCATGTGATTCTGTTACTAACAATATTAATTTATAAAAATACTAGAGACAAAAGATAATCCGTTTCCAGCTTTTCTCCGTGGCCGTAATATTTTCTCAATTTAAATTATGTAGGGTAAAGGATTTTTTTTTATATCATGATGATTGTTCCGACCGGTTTCGGCCATGGCAACCACTTTTACCCCTAAACTTAGAGAAGATGGCTTATGTAGCCTATCTTCGCGGCGAAACTTCGTGCACATTGAGGGCACATGAGTACACCGTTCTCATAATGATATGTTATGGCAGCAGGAGGGCGAGCCTTTAACTAGTCGCGTTTGGTATCAAGGTCAGTTTTTCGCTGAGCTTCGAACTCGCGTACTTGGCTGTTCACCATTCTGCGCCATTTTGGCCGTCGTGCTGCCAAACGTCCCCAACAAGAGGGCTCTATATTGCATCTCTTCATATGCCGCTTTTGGGCATCCTTGTACCAGAGGAGAGGACCACCATGATTGGGTCCACCCTCCTCCAGTCATGACCGCACCACCGAGGCTGTTGACGAATGAAATAGGTTTCAATGCCACCAACATTGACTCGTCGCAAAACTTCAGTATTTCACACTTTATCGGACCATCTAATCTTCATGATGGTACGAAGGCATTTAATGTGGAAGCGATCCAGATTGCGAATGTGACGGCGGTATACACACCACGTCTCAGAGGAGTATAGGAGGTTTGGCACAACGACTGCCATGTAAACCGATATTTTAGTGGCCAGCGAGCAGAAGACCTTGGAACATAGCTTACCAAATGCCGTAGCTGCGGCACCCACCCTGATCTCAGCATCAAGGTCACACTTAGATGTTACAGTGTTCCCCAGATAGCGAAATTTATCCCCTGCTTCACCTGCTTGGTGGAATTCGGACATCAGCTGTTGCAGGCCATCTAGGGATTCTGCTAGGAAGCACAAGTCATCAGCATATATTATCTCAGTGATCAGAGCGTAGAAGACTTTAGTGCAAGCCTTAAGACTAGCCAAATTGAGCGGAACCTGTGCGGAAGTGGAGGCAAACGAACAGGTGGGTTACCTGATTTTAAGTGATCACCACCGTCTATAGACACTAGCAACACCGGAGGTGTCGCAAGTGCGTTGACAGCCTGTGTTTGAGGAAAGGGGAGGGAAAGGGAGAGTGAGTGGCGAAGGGAGGTGGGCCTCCAGCGCTTTCACTGACTGAGCGAAACGCAACAATGCAAGTACTGTTACTTCACGTCGGTTTTCTGTGAGAGGGTGGTACTACAAATTAACTTACATAAACATAACTTTAAATACATTAATATATATTATATGTTGCAAGATTTTTTTTGGCGATCAATCTTCTAGTAGATTATTACTGCCGTTGTCGAGTGTTGATGATGTTACAAGTTCCATACGATCATTTCAGTGAACTAACAAGATGGCAGCCGTCTGGTTAGAATTTTCCCGGGAGTTTTTGTGACAAGTCGAATCCATGCTCAATGGTATTATTTCCCATTCACTTCACTTGAGCGCAATAACCAAACTACATTACGTAAAACACCACCAATATTACAAAATATAGAGACAAATAACATAAGGTTATTAATAAAATATAAACTCCACTAGATGATATTCCAAAACCCTGCGAAAAACTCCGGTGTAAGTGTTATATATATTTCGTTATTTATTTCATTCAAATTATACTTAACCCCTCGGCTGTTATAAGTCCCATATATAAGACCCATATCTCAAAATGTAGGATCATGTTTTCATTTTTATTTCACGACATCCTAAATTGTATATTTCATGGTTTAATATAAATAAAAATTAATCGCAAAATATGTTGCTAAGCGCTAAACTCAAAGACGGCTGGTCCAATTCGAGTACTATTTGATTTTATTTATTCCTTCAACTCTCAGGAAGGTTGTTATGGAGAGAAAAATTGGAAAAATTGCACGGAAAATCCTAAATATTAGTTTTATTTTTCTGTAATTATAAATGCAACTTCAAATTGCTAATAGCAACTTGAACGCATCCGCTTTTTTTTAATTTTTGATTTGACGCATTATACCATTTTACTGCAGTTTGCATTAAATATTTCGCTTTCTCAGTTTGTATTCCGGAAAAGCTAATAGTGTCTATGGGTAGCATAGCAAATGTTCCATATGTTAGTATGTGTCTTCTAAAATGGTAGGCGAAGAAAAAAAATCATATTAAGGCGAAACGAAGGCGAACGAAAAACTAGCGGGCCCCGCGGACGTTGTCTCACCCTTATAATAAAAAAGCTTATTATCCGACTGTAGCGCCGCCTACCCAGTCCAATTGTGAATCTAAACCATTCTCGGATCCACTGGAATACGCACACAAAATTTCATCAAAATCGGTCCAGCCGTTTAGGAGGAGTTCAATGACATACACACGCACAGAAGAAATTTATATATAAAGATTGTGATTTACAATAAAAATATCTTTATTTTTCAAAGATTTGTGATAACATATGTATGTTTTTCTAAAAAGGAAAAATCTTAGATCGTTTTCTGGATAATCGACTCTCTAGTCCTCGATTTTTTCATGAATCAATTCGTATCGATTCAAAATCGTTTTTTTGCGAATAATTGCTCTCCTACTTTATAGTTTTAGATAGTCGAGGTTAAGAAATGTACGAGTTAGATATACTACGATAAAAGCGCAGGGTACAAACATTTCAATTTTTCTTCACGGCGGAAATATATTGTTACGATGCAAACGCTTCAGGCTACCGCTCCGCTCGTATTCAGTGCGCTTCACAAAGCGACTTATAATTTTAAAGCTTGCTTTGCACATCTACATTTGAACAGGCCGGCTCGTATTTCAAGTAAAAGGTTACGGTGGCGCGTTGCTTCAATGGTATTTAACTGACAAAGAATAGTAAAACCAGTTACATATTGTAATACAACATATTTTTTACTAAAAAATATTAGCGACTAGCTTTTGCTCGCGGCTTCGCTCGTGTTAATTTAAATTTGACCTATTCCTCGCAAACAGTTATTGATATATAAAACCCCAAAAAAGGGTTGACCCAAAAATTGATGAAAATTAACATAGCTTTAATACCATATTTTGTAACAAACTTAGTTTTATTCGTATAATTCTATTCCATTATCTATTACGTGAAGCCTGAATTTTGTATCCCTTTTTAACGGAATCGGGCGAACGGATGAACGTGAAATTTGGCATAGTTAAAGTTTATATGGAGGAGAAGTGCAGAAAGCTATTTATTTTATATAAAATGCATTAGAAGTACATTAAATTAGAGAAAGGTAAGTATTAACTACGTTTGCCATTAAAAGTAGTTTGAAAGAAATTTCCAGGCTATTATAAAACGATAGAGGACTTAAATAGAGTATTAAGATATAAGACATTTGTACCTGAACAATCTTTACATTATATTAATGAGAAAGATAGCTTTATAAACTATGTGTGTCATAAAAGTTAGATGTACGAAATTTTTAGGTTATTATAAAACTATAGGAGAATTAATTTAAGACTTAAGATACAGACACGATTAGAAAATATACAAAATAAATTACATACTAAGGTTCAAATTGTATTGGAAAGTGTGGAACCGAAATTAAAATTCTATTTGCAGAACTGTTTCCCAACGGACTCAGGTTTTTTTTATATCATAGGCAACAAACGAACAAGCGAGTCCTCTTATTTTAAATGATCACCGCCGTCCATAGATACTAGCAACACCAGGGAAGTCGCAAGTGTGTTGCCAGCCTGTGTATGAGGGGAAAGGAGGGGAGGAGAAGGGAGAGAAGGAGCGGGAACTAGAAGAGGTCGGCCTCCGATGCTCTCACTGACCGAACGGAACGCAACAAAGCAAGCACTGTTACTTCATGTCGGTGTTTCTGTGGGTAGTACCTCAGGCGAACCGACCCATTCATGCTGAAACCAATAATAGCTTCAGCGTGTCTCTACCACCTACTACTACAACCTATCACCTACATCTAAAACTCTTAAACGAATCATTTGCCATTAAATTAAATGATTTTCAGATGATCTGCACAGCTTCAAGGTAGGTACGATCATATTAGCTCTAAATTACATAAGGATTGCGATCGAGGCTGCGAGAAACCAAGATATTGCATCATAACAACTGTCGACAGGTAACATTATATATGTATCTGAAAAAGATAAGGTTCGGCGCACACAAGACGAACTATGGTTATGAGTATCACTAACTTTTAAAGATTATCTGATAGTAACGAATCTGTAGGTTATGCAAACGCGCTAGGTGCTATTGGAGGCGTATTGTGCAATAATGATTTAAGACCAGGCTACGCAGGGAAGCCTTTAGACAAAGTGGAAAAGAATTACCTTACCATTCAAAGAAAACTTTTACTTACAAATATCTTAAGGGCGATTAAATATCTTAAAGAAGAAAGAAAGAAAATATGTTTATTGCAGCAAACACATGGATAACACAATAGTAGAAAAAATAGAGTTACAAAGATGTATATAATATAAAAAGAAAAAAAAGAATGTACGTTAAAACATATTAAAATTATAACACGGTTTAACTGCAAAGGCGCACAATTCAGCATGTGCTGGTTGCCACCTTTGTTTTGAAAGAGCATTTGTTTGAGAGAAAAATCATCATAATGATAGATTCACTTCAGACTCCATTCGTTCACTTGCTTGGTATTAAAAGATCCTTTAAGTAATAATTATATGGGTATAAATAAACAGACAATATTTTAAACAGTATCTGTTATTTAAAATCGAATTAGTGGTTATTAATCAAGTCGTAATTAATCATTTTAGGTGAAGAAAATATAAATTAAAATTTGAACAGGTGAAAGGCAATAATCGTAGAAGCGGGTCTAACTAAATTGTGCCAGTGGTAGTGTGAAAAAGTTTTAATACAAGTTGAAAATAGTTATGATGTCATTCAGTGTTTAATTTATCATTATTTATTTTATGAATATATTTTAACGTTTAAATTACAATGTAACTCTATCAACTTGATATTTTATAATGTAAACTATACTGACTGTATAGTAAACGCCTACAAAAAAGGGAAAGGAACTACGTTCCAACTGGAGGTCCATGGACCTCTCAACCTTTTTTTACATTACCGCCAATATACGTAGGTTAGTTTTTATTTTAATTGAACCCGGTAGATGATGTTACGAACGGGTTGTAGGCTTATTGGGACAGAGGGTACCGGGACAACGTACTGGGAAGACATTTATCGGCAATATATGTAGGTTATTTTTTATCTTAATTGGACCTGGTAGGTGATGCTGCAACGGGTTCTAAGCTTATTTTAAAATATTTCTCACATACCAACTGGGTATATGTTTGAGTAAGTCCCTGGATAGCTGGGATTCATTTGAAACAGTAGGTATCGCTGCAATCTGGTTTTGAGGTTTATTTAGATTTTTCGCGTTTAAAAGTACAATCGAAACCGGTAATAACCGATTTGGTGCAGACGAAGTCGCACGGGCCAGCTAGTTGATATATAAAAACCCAAAAAAGGGTTGACCCAAAAATTGAAGACAATTAACATAGCTTTAATTCCATATTTTGTAACACACCTAGTTTTATTCGTATAATTCTATTCCATTATCTATATATTAATATGTGAATGAGCAAATAGCGTAGTCAGTTCAAGAAAAAAAGAACATCACAGTATTACACAACCCTTCATGAAAGAACTATCGTACATACCTATCATTGTTCTCATTACCTTATTGGGACTATCACGAAGTCTACTCAGGATGGATACAATTCTCTTGCGGATGATACAGACGTCGACAAGACATTTAATCTTGGATAACTAAACATTCGTCCGTTCGACGACGTACTTCTGCGCGGCAATCGAGTGTACCTAGTTCCGCGTACCCCTGGCTCCTGCATCCTTATCTACCTTGCTATTACGAGTAAATAGTGAATCAAGCGATGCGCTTGAGGTCATTAATATACATTAGTTAGGTTGTGATTTACAATCATCCCTGGCTACGAAAGTGGCTTCATATTATGACTTTGAGGCGTGATATCAAGGTCATGATATAGGATATTCTGGGCAAACTATTCAACATAGAAGTCTCTGTTAATTTTACGTCGAATGCGCTATATGTGTTTGACCAAGGCTAGGCGAATGATGAAACTCAATTGTATGAGATGCAAGCAAGCTATTTGGGGCGCTAACCGTTTTGACATGTGTCGTCGTTGTGTGGAATCGTAATTATACATTTCTTTTATTTTATTTGGTTGCTTATTAACAGAACTTCCGTGCCATGTAACAAGTTCTTATTTACATTATGTTCATAGTGTTTGAGTTTTCATTTGTATAGTCCGCTCGACGAATGTTTTTTTTTTTAATGTAGCACGGCAAAATGACTGCACTATGCCTGATAGTAAGCACAGTACAATCCAAAATCAATGGCGACCACCGAGTGACACTCTATCCATCGTCGGTCATGCCGGCCTGCGAAAAGCTGGATATGCACAGGCTGATCCCGAAACGCGACCCGCAGAAGAGAAACACTATGACGGGCTTTTTCTCCATATACATGGTGGTTGCAACCCAGTCGGGCTGTAAAACCCTACCACCCCGCTTTCGCCGTTGCCTCGTTCGTTATTCAGCAGGGTGCACCACGTGCAGGTGAGGTTGGCTTGGGTGTCTCAAGTCTTATGATGTTATTCGATACCCCTTACACCCCAACAATATTTAGTTAGTACGTAACAATGGATATAGATTAGCTGACTAAGGTAAAATTAGGAAATTAAATCGTACTATTATGTAAACAACAACATGAAAATGATATACGCAAGTAAATATGCACGCACAGGAATCGCAAATACATAAATACACATCTCTCATACACACTCCTTCATACACACTCCGTCATACACACGCCTACACAGACACATACATCCACCTAAGTACGCAAACGAACTCACTCACATATACTTTAAAGATCAGGACGGGATATACGTTTTCTTTTCACTTATATATAACTATAATAACTTCGTTGCTAGATAAGTTCTGTTTTGGTTGTAATCATTACATATCATATATATTAATACGTGAAGCCTAAACTTTGTATCCCTTTTTAACGGAATTGGGCGAACGGATGAACGTGAAATTTGGCATAGTTAAAGTTTATATGGAGGAGAAGTATTTTATATAAAATGCATTAGAAGTACATTAAATTAATTAAAATATGCATTACTCACACTACTGCTTCAATTTTACACAACATATACACACATGTAAATAAAAAAGATATATTGACATCTGTCAATAAAGGACTTCAAAAAAGGTTGTGATGGAGGTTGCTATGCTCGACTGTATGTATTATTTTACTCTTACGTTCCAATTACTCTTTTTCATTCTATATTCTACAATGATATTATAACGTAAAATACCCTTTGACATAAGAACCCTAATAAAAATCAAACTTTAAAAAATCAATGAACTATGGTCGAATGTCGACCTCTGGGCGCCCACTAGTAATAAGTTATAACACACGTAAGCTATTGAATTTCCAAATAAATAAGTATCATCAACCCTGACATATGCAAACGTTTCAGAAGCACTACAGAATCGTTTATAAGCGTTCATAAGCGCCTTCTCAGGGCCTCAATTGAATAAAGTATGTTTTGATTTTCAACCTTGGTAATCCCAATCATATTATGTTAAAGTTGTATTACACACATTTATGTTGAAATTGTAATTTGATGAGCTATCTATCTGTTCTTGTGAGAATTAATGAAGAGGGGAGAAAACAGAAAAAAAAACGAAATTACTTGTGAGAGAATCATTAGTGAAGGAAGTTTTTCAATAACAAGCCTAAACGAGAGACAAATCTCAAGGGAGGGTAGATACGCCCATACACTGAGTCGTTGCCTTTTCTTCCTTTCATCGAATTTCCCGCATAAGGAAAACAGAACTTTAAGACGACAGTCTGGTAACATATTGAGAAAGATAAGTATAAAGATAAGTATTTGTAATATTATGTAACATAATATAGAATTTTCTAGATTTATCAGAATTTCCCGCATAAGGAAAACAGAACTTTAAGACGACAGTCTGGTAACATATTGAGAAAGATAAGTATTTGTAATATTTATGTAACATATATAGAATTTTCTATATTTATCGACGAGATAGACATGTGTATCTATATAATGGATTTTTTTAATGCCACCTGGTGGGAAAGTACTCTAAATAATAGAAATAGCAAATTTTAATCCAAAGAAAAATTTGAAAAGAAATAAAACTGCGTTCACTCGGGAATCAAACCGACTAGAATCTATATAAATTACACCCTTTAATTTTACTGCATCGATCGTTAAGGTCAATCACAAGGATGAAATCTCTCTAACATACTTGGTAAATTTAATGAAAGGAAAACCATGAAATCTTCAATTATTGGCATTAAAAATACACACTTATGTGTGAAATTATCAGGACAAAGTTTGTATGTAAGGAAATGTTTGAAAACCCCCAGGAAAATTGGAAAAAATTCTACATAATCAAATAAGTGAGTGAGTGAGAAAAATCGATGTTCAATTGTTAAGTTCTCATTTCAATTAATAACATAGTCCTATTATAAAGGAAAAAAAATAAGTTCGCGTGAGCGGATGCTTCGAACTTCGCGCAACATCGTGAACACCGAATACCCGACTCCCTCGTAAATGGAGGGTAAGGATGCGCCTGCAATCCAGGCATCTCGTCACCATCGAGGAACCGACCGCGTGACCAGATGACGACGGGTCCAAGATTAACCGAGAGACGAACTCTAATCGAAATCGCCACCACCAGAGGCGCTATCCTGATGTGGTTTCCCCACTCGTGACCAAAGAGGGCGCGAGTGAGACGACGTCAAGAGTATTATAAAGGAAATGTGTCATTTTCTTCGTTTTACACATGTGGAAAGTCGAAGCTGATAGACACGTTTTATTATCATAAAATCATCATCGTCATCATTACCCTTATCCCACTTAAGTAGGGTCGGCACAACATGTTTTCTTTTTCCCACTCTCTCCTGTCAAATGTCATTTCAGTATTCACACCGTTTACGCACATATCGTTTTTCACGCAGTCCATCCATACCTTTTTCGGTCTTCCTCTACTCGTATATCCGTCCACAAATATACTCAACAATTTTCTAGTTACATGGTTTTCATCTCTCCTCACGACATGCCCATACCATGCTAACCTATTACTCCTCAACTTCTCTGTCACTGGTGCTATTTTCAAACTTCCTCTGATATACTCATTCTTAATTTATCCATTCTAGTCACACCACACATCCACCTTAACATTCGCATCTCTGCCACATGTAATTGTCTCTCATCCGTCTCTTTCGTAGCCCAGCTCTCAGACGCAAACAGCATGACTGGTATTATCATAGCTTTATAAATCTTCCCCTTGAGTTTCAAAGGCATTCGTGGGTTACAAGCTACCCCAGACACGTATTATTATTATATTATTTTATGATCATTAAATATGGTAGAAATTCGATTAATCGATAAACAAGGGAGATGCAAAGAATCGTCTTATAGAGATTTTGATATATAGAGAATTTGAATGGTAATCAACACCATAACTCTGCCTGTCCAATACATCTCTTAATGTCTTACCAATAGGTCTTACAATAGGTCTTATATTAATATAAGTCCGCAAAAAACTTAGATAAGCTACATTTTGTAAAAGGTCGGCATGATTTTAATAATAAACAATAATAACAGATTAACTATGACATGTTTTTGGCTCAGTAAAACAAATAAAATTTGATTACAACATGTTTCGAACTAATCTAGTAGGTGGTAGATCCATGCCGTAGCTATTACTGGTTTTAGCATGAATGGGTCGGCTCAGCCAGGGTAGTGCCACCCTCTCACAGAAAACCGATGTGTAGTAATAGTGCTTCCATTATTGCGTAACGTTTGGTCAGTGAGAGCGCCGGAGGCACCCCTCCCATTCCCTTCTCCCTCCTCCTAAAAACAGGCTGGCAATGCATTTGCGACTCCCCTAGCGTTGCTAGTATCTATGGACAGTGGTTATCACTTACCATCAGGTAAACCGCGTATTCGTTTGCATATATATAAAATTAAAACAAATGTTATTGTTACATTCTGTATGGGAACTAATTCTCTTGCACATAAACAATGGGTGAGTCATCGAGAGTGGGAACCAGGAACACACATATCAACACCTTATTGCTCCGACTATTGGAAGTACACTATAGAGCTTCGAAAATAGCGTAACTCAAATCTTCTATGTTGTTTTTTAATTTTTCGAATACTGACGTCAGCTTTCTAGAGACTTCTACTAACCTTTTGGTAAGACATATAAGCGCATTACATTGCATAGGTGAATAGTTCTATTCTGAACACTGGAGCAGATATGAAGAAAAATAAAAAGAAGAAATCTTCAAACGGATAGTGTAATTGTACGATAACGCTTTAGAAGTACAAATATATTTATAGTACTACCCAAATGGTATTTGATTTACCTACAACAGCAAAAATATATAGAATCTTTTACTTAACTAAATAAATGGCTATATAAATGACCGCGTTCAGTATAATATCAGTGTTTGTGAAAAAGTTGTTTTCCGTTTGATATGTAACATTTTGGCCAACTAGAGTAATAACTTTCAACGTATCCCTAAAGGCGTGTTCACGGTTCGAGCGTTTAAAATCTTATATTATTTATTTTATATATAAAAAAAATGATTATCTGTAAAATCTGTTTACCGACGATAATTTTACGTGATAACGACACGAACGCATCAACCGATGGAGTGGAAGCAAGCCGAAGCGTCACAGGCCAAACGCTTAGGCCGATCGCGCCTCTCTATCGCTTGTTCTGCGCTTTCGCTTACACGCTCAGCTCAGGCAGAACGTGGTAATTAGTTATGCTTTTCGTGCGTACAGCTGGCTTTCGTCGATTTATAAGACGTTATCACGTCAAAAATATATTCCTTTCGTATTAAATTGTTAAAAATCGTACTATATTATTGATTAAAATGAATTACTGGCGTCTGAGAGCAATTAAATAAAACGCAGAAATAACTAATGAATTGAAGGAATGCGGTGCGAACTTACTGGCTGCTTTTGAACCAATAAGCGCGCAGAAAGGGGCGTCACGGAAATATCTTACACTTTCTTTTCACCTAGCCCCCATAGTACCGTTCGATGAGGAACTTCGTTTCAAAAAAATGATAGAGGTCTGCCCTTGTGTGTGCATCACTCAAAAGTTATTGGATATATTTCGATAATTGTCTTTCTAGGTCTACTAATCACAATATCCTCATTATATCTTTATACATATAATCATTTTGTCCGCGTGCATGTGGTTTGAACTTCTCCGAAACTGCTAGACACATTTTAATGAAACTTTTTGTGTGTTCAAGTGGATCCAAGAATGGTTTAGTTTTACAATTGGACCCGGTAGGTGGTGCTGCGGTTGCCTTCTAGGATATTCTTTTTATTATCAAGGCAGGATAATGTTCACCGAACCTGGTAATTTAGTATATAGTTATTAAAGTTTTATTTAAATAATATATAAGTACTAATCGTTCAGCCATGTATAAAGTGGAACAAGTAGTGTTTTTCATGGTATATTTAAATAATAATCATCTTTTATATTTTTAATCAGCCAGGCGGATATAATATCTCTGACACAAATATACCCTAAAACGATTCTCAATATCATCTATCTAATCTGAGTTGTCATTAAATGTACTAGTAGTGTCTATGACATGCAATTATCTATATATACATATAATAAAAATGTAACTGACCGCTGTCTGTACATTAAGTATATATGAGAAAAACTATTATTAGGGGTCTTTATAAATGCAATAGAACCCAAAACAATGATTTTTAGAATTTTTGTCTGTTTGTCTGTTTATCTGTTTGTCTGTGCGTTTGTGCACGCTAATCTCAGGAACGCCTTATCCGATTTAGATGTGGTTTTCACTGATATATTGTGGTAAGGTTCACTTAACATTTAGTGTTTGTTTCATGTCAATCGGTTCGTAAATAAAAAAGTTATGCCAATTTAAAGAATCACGTCGAACATTTGTTAAACTATCTATCTACTGTTCTTTCTCTTTTCAGTAGCATTGACTGCAACTTTACTAAATTTCATTATAATAATAATGGTCTATATAAAATTATGATTACATAATAATAATAATAAATATAAGGTAAAAATGATCAGTTTCGGAAAATTAAAAAAACCAATGTCAGTTGACCTCAGATCTATATGATCAATCATATGAAATTGGGTTCAGCTTAGGCTGGTGATGTAGGTTGTACACGTCTGCGCAGGTATATAAAGCGCGCCGAGAGCCGCGCCGCTGCTTCGTAGTCCGGTGAAGCTGTAAAGACCTTAACAGGTCAATAGCATAGTCAGTTCAAGAAAAAATAAAAACGCGCCGCTGCTTACAGCATTCAATTATTCGCAGCAAACGCACGTATTCCGGAGGCGCATGGCGTAACAGTTGCATTCGATAACACTGACTGTTTGCATAGTTCATCTATTCTATCTATCTTCTTCTATAAAAAAAAACGCGCCGCTGCTTACAGCATTCAATTATTCGCAGCAAACGCACGTATTCCGGAGGCGCATGGCGTAACAGTTGCATTCGATAACACTGACTGTTTGCATAGTTCATCTATTCTATCTATCTTCTTCTATATACATACATATAATAAAAATGAAGTGTGTGTATGTAATATCAAAATAAATTTTTTCACTGATTGGGTATGAAAGTATACACGCTTCTGATAACAAAAATGCAAAAAAATGTATAATTAATACTGTTTAATTTAATTCTACCCACCTCTAGGCAAATTAATAATTTATTCAACTAGCATTCGCTTGCGTTCTGTTAACCCGTGAATTCAAAAAGGGTTTTGAACTTTAGGAACTTGAAGGCGCGCTGCAAGGAGCCAGCCGGTGGGAGGAGCCAGGAAGCGCGCCGCGTTGTGGGGCTACAAGGAGCCTGGAGCCGGTGGTAGCAACGAGGAGCCAGAAAACACGCTGTGTGGTGGAGCAGGGAGAACGGAGCCACGAGGTTAGAGTTCTATGGAGCCACTAGGTTGGTAAATTGGAGCCCTGAAGATTGAAGCTACGCGAGGAGTCAGGTGGTTGGAGTGTTGAAAATCCTGGAGGTTGGTGAATTGGAGCCGAGGAGATCGAAGCTACGAGAGGAGCCAACTGGTGTGGGAGTTGGGAAAATCCTGGAGGTTGGTGAATTTGGAGCCCGCGGATCGGAGCTATCGAGGAGGTTGGAATTTTAAGGAGGGTTAGTGTTGCTTCAATTAGTAGCCAGGAATTGAAGCTGAAAGGAGATTGGAATTGTGAACACACCGTACTTACAATTGTCTTTAAAGAGCGTTTCTGTAATTGTACAGAGTCTCACAATTCTATAATTCTTTAATACGATTTTAAAAAACGCGTGCGGAGCTGCGGGTACAGCTAGTTATTTATATAAAATTTAAACATGTTTTTAATATCAAAATAACATATTTTTATTAATTTGATACTAATTAAATTTTTATAATAGTTATGTCTGTTTGTTCTGGTTCATTTTCGAAACGGTTAGAGCGACTTGACGGGACTGTCACTTGTAAATAGCCAATGTTATAAGGAGTAACTTAGACGTAAAAAATAGCGTTCCAGGTAAACAAAGATACAAACACAGACAAAATCCCGAGCATCGGCTAGTGTATCAATTAATTGTATAACTAAATATATGTATATAAATTCAGTGTCATGAAGTTGGCATTTATGTATAATTTGGTCCAACTTGAAAGATAGAATAATAATATTCCAATTAATGGCCTCAATATTTTTAATTACAAATTAAATTATTGTCAATGTTGAGTATTGTTAAAAGTATTAAACGTAGGTTTCATCAGTCTTGAAGAGATGACGCTTTAAACTAATTTATTGAAAGAAAACTGTAGGAACGACTGTTATAGCTATATCATAGATGGCGCCACGTTTTAATTTTTTTATTTTTTTTCATAATAACGGAGCCACAGAAACGCGTGTCCGGGTTAGCTAGTGATCTTATATAAACACGTCCAAAAAAACTTGAAGAGCCTGCATTAACGCTCACAAACACACCACACCTTAATCGCCTATATCTGGCTATCAGAGTTCCCTTTTAGCAAAATAGTGAGCCATCAATATTTATTTCAATCTATTTACAAAAAAAGGTATCGAGTATATGAAACTGTTTACTTATAAATAATGTTTTGAATATTTGTTTCGGTTACCTTTAGAGAAAATGAATGATTTTATTCTTTACTGTGTCTTTGCAGTTATTATAGTTTCTCACAAAGACTTTATAGGAGCATATTAAATGTGTAAATAATAACTTGAAGCATGATCTATTCTGACTAATATTGGTTGGCCTCTATAAATACATTTAATACCTGCACTGCAGATAATGAGATGTATTTTTTTTAGGCAAACGATCGGGTGGGTCATCTGATGTTAAGTGATCACCATCGTCCATAGACACTTGCAACACCAGAGGAGTCGCAAGTGCGTTGCCACCCTGTGTTTGGTGTGGGGAGTGCGAAAGGGGAGGGGGAGTTGAGATGGGTTATCCGGCGCTCTCACTGACCGAACGAAACGCAATAATGCAACTGCTACTTCACGTCCGTTTTCTGCGAGAGGGTGGTACTACCCCGGGCGAGCCGACCCATTCATACTGAAACCAGTAATAGCTTCAACGTGGCTCTACCACCTATAAATTTCTGGCCTGCATCTCATTGATCGAGTACGGAGTATGCAGACGCTTTAAAAAAACCTTTTCGTTGTTATTTCGTTGACAAATAAGAATAAATAATAGTTTAAAAAAACTAAAAAAACACGCTTTCATAAAAAAAAAAACATTTTTTTTTATTTTTTAGTTAATTTTTTTTAAATGTTTTTTTTTCGGTTTATTGCATTGTCATCGACCTTTGATAGGTGTGCAAAGTTTGAATTAAATCTGATCGTTCAAAGTAGGACAAAATCGAGATCAAAGGGGTCGGTTACATACATACATACAGGTGAAGCTAATAAAAGCGTGTTAATAAAAATGAGTTTTAACCCGTCGGCTAGACGGCATCGTCGCTTACCATCAGGTGAGATTGTGGCCAAGCGCGTACATAACAAAAAGAAAACATATATGAGTTCTAATATGGTGGCGTACCACTCTTTTCAAATATGCTCTAAAGACCAAGCAATCTGTTAGTCAGAGTTCAATGTAACCCTTTACTAACTTTAAAATTTTAATAATTGTTTTTAATATACCTTTAGAGTTTTGATACTTAATGTAAAACCTAGTTTATAATGCTAAGGTCATTTCAGTTCCCACGTTGAACATTGTACGGGTTAACTACATCAAGGTTATGAATCGTAAACCTGGCCTAATGTTGCTACCACGTTAAATGAGCAAGCGATTCCTGTTTTTTATTTCATTATTTTTTTCATTGTAAAATTAAAGTTAGAATAATAATCGAATTTAAGCACAATTTTTGATAACTTAATATTTAATACAAATTAGACCTTGAGAAAATAGCCATAAATTCCGAATTCGGTATGAGTACAAGTTTAAAGTAGATTGGGCGGAATCCAGAAACACTATATAATTTAATTTTAATTAATATGTGCCTGAGTCTATATTAAACTAAAAGGAAGAAAAATATATAATAAATACACAATCCTATATTTGTTAACAGTAGAAATAACAAATACCCTGTGGAATTGCGTACTGATTAATCGCGTTGCGTAATAAAGTGAACTTTACCCAGCAGTGAGATTATATGCTGGTATTTTCATACTAGCGGGCGCTATGACCGATGTCTGATGTCTTGATAATATAAAAAACCTTGACATATTGTACAGCATATAATTTAATTTTAATTAATATGTGCCTGACTCTATATTAAACTAACAGGAAGAAAAATACACAATAAATACACAACCTTATATTTTTCAACAGTAGAAATAACAAGTACCCGTTGCGTAATGACGTGAACTTTACCCAGCAGTGATATTACATGCTGGTATTTTCATAATAGCGGACGCGGGGACCGTTGCCCTGCCTTGATAATATAAAAAACCTTGACATATTGTACAGCAAAACCTTCCTATTGAATCACTTTATCTACTGGTGAAAACCGCATGAAATCCCGTTCAGTAGTTTTTGAGTTTATCGCGAACAGATAGACAAACAGACGTGGCAGAGGACTTTATTTTATAACATGTAGTGATCATATATTAATTTAGTAAATCATTTGTAGAGTAATTAAAACATGACGCATCACTAATGCCCAGTTTCTGAGATACATGGTTAAACTACCAATACTAACTCAACAAAGTTATCCATAAGATAAACTGTCAAATGGCCCTTTGAGTTTTACTGATATTTATCGTTTGATTGCGTGTTCTGAAACGCAACGTCGCAAGATATCGAACCGATAACGTTATTGAACAGATAAACTACAATTAACCTCAGTACATCTTGCGGAAAGATTGCGGAAGAATTCTCGGCTTTTATTATTTATTCCGTATGTTATTTATTTCATCGATAGACTTCGATGTTATTGAAATATGCTATAATTAGTTTCTACGGATCACAAAGCAAGTTTAATAGAGCAGAAGTATACCCAATTATTATTCACTAAACTCTTCCTTTAGAAGAGGCTTTTGTCGAAGAACTAGTACAATCGGTGGCATATAAATACACACACAGAATTAAATTGTCATTCATTTATTTTGTTTTTACTGTAAAAACTGCAAGAGGCTTCTGTATTTATTTAATAAATAATGATGTAGATAAAATTAGTGAGTTTTTCGTCCCTCTGTGTGCCTTACATTTTTTTTAGATACGAATACGCTATTAAATATTACCAAAACCACATCCTTACTTGAATAAGTCGTAAAGTGTGAAATTGTATCATTAGACAAAGTACGGTAGCCTTTGCTGTATTTTATCTGATACCCTGTTTTCATAACGATAATTATAAGGGAGGGAGCCATCGTTAATTGTCACACAAATTTTAAGCACTCAAACCATGAATAAAGCTGTGTTACTGAAAGAGGGATTATAAAAAAAATATTTCACTAATTTTTTACTCGAATACTTTGAATGTTTGATTGTCATTTCAAATATATTAAAATGAGCTGTTAACTGTGACTTCATTCACGTGGAATTTTGCAAAAAAGTATTGTTAAGTGTAATGTACGTACGCGTGGTACGTATTGTTAACCTGTTAACTCAAAGGGGGTTTTAAAAAAAATACTTTTATTGATACACACTATTAATATACAATTTCAAAAGAAAACTAGACCAACCGCACTTTCTAAGATCTGAATACTGAGTGACTATTGGATAGAGCTTGATGTAGCTTTGTTTACTAAGCAGATTTTGAGTAGTGGAAGATCTGAATACCGACTGACTGGAAGACTGACTGTAAATTGCTTACTAAGCAGATTTTGAGTAGTGCTGGAGCAGCACTAACACTTACATGCTCATGTGTATAATATGTACAGAACACCGTTTCTTTAATTTGATAAATCCTAATTGAATCTTTATAACATCAGCTATCTACCAATAAGAGTCCCCTCAAAATAGGTCCAACTGTTTAGGAGATTATCCGGAACAAAGATAAAAAAATTAAATGTTGGTGTAACTACCATATATGTATACTCTTATATGTAATTTAAAAAAACTGTCATATTGCCGTGACCAACAGACACGTAAATTTAATATATCTGTATAGATGTACACAATAGTAAGTAAGTAGTTTATTTATTTAACCGTATGGCTAAATATAGTAGATATTTTTTATTATCGTCGCTTGATTGATTACTCTATTTTTCGCTGTGAGGTTCAATTTATATGGAACAGTGCAGCGGACAAAAAAGTATTACTCTTTACCAGCACCCGGAAAGCAAGTGCAGTGGAATGAAAGGTACAATTTCCCGTGGACACGAGTAAAATCAACACCTTAAGTAAGTAAATTCATAAACTTAATATCTAGTAGTAAGACTACAAAGAAAGGCAAAGATGTAGTCAAACTTGGGGAAACAGCCGTAGCATTTTTAAAAACTACAAAATTAAATCGGGAATTGAATTCTTAATTCGACTATTGCTAAATGCAGATAAAACGAAATGTATAAGATTTACTTTACCAAATGTTAGACAGGTTGATAGTAGAATCAAGATCGAAGGGAATTTAGTAGGGTTAGTTGACAATACTGTATTCTTGGGAATTACA
This sequence comes from Antheraea pernyi, assembly GCA_015888305.1. Lineage (NCBI taxonomy): Eukaryota > Metazoa > Arthropoda > Insecta > Lepidoptera > Saturniidae > Antheraea > Antheraea pernyi. Next base: position 7,824 of record MU160556.1, on the reverse strand, counting down.
CTAGATTCTAAATTACAATGGGGCCCTCACATTAAAAAACTGGCGAGCAGATTAAGTTCCGCTGCATTCGCAATACGTAAGATTCGTCAGCTTACAGATATTGCCACTGCTAGGTTAGTCTACTTCGCTTACTTCCATAGCTTAATGTCTTATGGCATTCTGCTATGGGGTACGGCTGCTGAAGTAGACACGATATTTTTATTACAAAAACGGGCAGTTCGGGCAATATATAATATGGGACCTCGCGAATCATTAAAAACGAAATTCTAGGAATTCGGTATCTTAACTCTACCCTCCCAATACATTCTTGATAATTTGATGTATGTCCGGAAAATTTTTGAAAAACTGAATTTAGTAAAAGACCGGCATAATCTAAATACTAGAAACTGTAATAAACTGGTGGTCCCATGTTTCAGACTTAGCAAAACCAGTAATAGTTTTTTAGGTAATAGTGTTAGGTTCTACAATAAAGTCCCAAAGCATGTTACCGATTTGCCGGACTGTAAATTTAAGCGCCATGTCAAACGGGTTTTAGTTTCAAAAGGATATTATAGAGTGGATCAGTATGTGAATGATAGTGATGTCTAGAATTGACTTCTCTCTGTGCATCCACTAAAAGCATTGTATAATGTATTGGAAATATATGTTTAAAAAATGTACCCGATCGAGTTTCTTGCCGGTTCTTCTCGATGACTGGGTTGTTTTCAGAACCGGTAGTAGTCTTTGACGTTCATAAGTGCCTTATTAGGGCCTAAACTGAATAAAGTATTTTTGATTTTACTTGATTTGATTTGACTGATTTCTTAAATTGTACTACTATTCAGCATCATCCGATGTCCGGTGTGTGGGAGAGCGGTGACATCTCGTCAGCATAAAAATCTTTGTTGGCACTATAGTGCTAAGAACACAAGATAATCGCATGGTGTTGCTGTCATAACTAGGTAGTGCACAATTCTGAGCTCACATAATTAGGATACGTGATGAGTTTAAAGTCAAAAGTATGATATGTATTATTTTCCTACATACGTCTATAGTGTACTAAGAATGACTACGGATTTTCAAATAGAGAGCGACTGTTAACTAAGAGTTTATTAAAACCGTCGATCAACGCAGAATCAGAACCGCTTACGCTTCAATCGTATGCATAACCTTTGTTTCTTTTTTCCCGAGTATTTCGCAAAGCACTGTTTACTTATCTGCCAATGTTGTTTTGTTTTAACTGACTACGCTTTTAGCCTTGTAAGGCCTTAACAGCTTCACCGGACTATCCAGTGTTGGTATTTAATTTTCATGTTTGGTTTCATAGTTAAAGCAGATAAATTTAAAATGAGTTTTACCTTCTTAATTTCTCACCACTTTTTAATTTACTAGGCTATTATTAGCAGTTATTAATCAACAATAATAATAATAAACAATGAAATATAAATAAATTAATAATTAAAGCGTTTTTAAAAACAATTAGCCGATTTAACAACACACTACTGAATATAGCTATACACCACACTAGATGTGGATTGGCCGACGCTTCACACGAAAATGACCCACGGTCACGTTTCGCCACGCACTTCACAGGACAGCTCCTCTTATATGTCAGGTCAGGTCAAGACCAGCTCCTTCGATACGTCGGGGCATGTCAGGTCCAGTCCACCATGAACAATCAAATAAAACATTAGCAGATACGAAAATACAACACTAGTATAATTACCACAAACTATTCTTCGTACGCGAGAATATCCCAATTGACATTTTTTTTCTCGAACTGGCTACGCTATTGAACTGGCAAGGTCTTTACAGCTTCACTGGACTACTAAGGCGAACGCTTAAGGAACTCAGCCGATTTTATTCAGGTAAATAGCTCAAGGGTGCGCAGCACACTTCGGCTTGGGCTGTTGGCGAAAATCCGGATCTAACCTAGCTAAACTATGCTAAGCTATTCATAGATATATTCGTTTGTGAATCATACAATTCAAATTGCATGATTCACAAACGTATACGTATATATATGATGTGATAAGATCCCAAATGACTCGACCGACTCGCCTTTTATAGCATTCAGTCAAGTTACGACCGGCCGATAACTTTCGAACAATGGCGTCTCAGGTCATTACTAACACCACCGATGTAGTCAATAATACGGAGAGTGCTAACAATATATATAGAGGTTTAAAATGTATTATTTAATTAATCAATATATTTCTTTAATAAGACAGTTTTATTATAAAAAACAATTTAATAAAACTGCTATCTTATTTCAAAGGACAAATAAATATTACTTAGAGTCACGCAACAGCTGTGTAGAGGACATCCTAACTAATATGATAAATGTAAATGTGAGTTTGTTTGATACGCTTTCTGTTCATTTTGCTATCATAGAATTTTGTATCCACGTTATAGCGTTAGAGAGAATTTAATTTATTTTTTGAATTTAATTAATATATTTTTGATTCAGAAAAAAGTTCTATTCCTCAGGGGTAGGACAGTTCTACATAAACGCGAGAGAAGTCACGTCCAAAAGCTAGTAATACTATAAATTAAGCCTACGAGTAAGTGTAAATTACTTGGCATATTAAATATTTTAAAGCCAGATCCAACCCCTTGACTCCAATAACAAGGGAGGCTCAACCAAATGAACTGATTAAATTAACACATAAATAAACTAATTCACCAGCTACCCTCACGTTTGTCAAAGTCGTAAAGCTTCCAGTGTTACGAATAAACAAAAGTTAATTCATTATAGCGTGTGTAAAGTGCACCGGGGGGTATTTAGTTGTCCTTAGTTCTTCTAAACTTTACAGATTAGTCGAGCGACAGAGAAAATTGGTACGAATCCGTACAAGTATGAACGGGATAGATATGGTAAAGGGTAGAAAAGTTGGACAGTTATAAAGGGAATACTGTCGACAAGGATACTTAGAAAATATACGTGTTATCTTCAAGGCTGTTTTAAAATAAGATCTGTTGAAGTCCGTTGATCGCAGATGATATTAAAGATAACAAATTCAAGTTCTTAAGTGCTAGTACTGTTATCACAATGATAAACTCAATTTAAATACTGCAGTTATATCGGTCGTTTCATTTAAAAACATAATTCTGTAACCACCATCTTGCTTGGCATTTCGCATACTTTTTTATATCATAGGAGGCAAACGAACAGGTGGTTCACCTGATGTTAAGTGATCATCACCGTCCATAGATACTTGCAACACCAGGGGAGTCGCAAGTCCGTTTCCGGCCTGTGCTGGGAGGGAAGAATCTATAGAGATCTCGTGTCGTCCCAACTATAGCGGCAGATACACCGTGGGGTTTTAGTCCGTGCGAGTCGGACATAACCCACCCTCTCCCCCGAGAGGGTGGTGTATCCATAAGGGATTTCCCCACGTTAAAAAAACGGGAGATGGGCCTCCGGCGTTCTCACTGACCGTACGAATCGCAACAATGCAAGCACTGTTATTTCACGTCGTTGTTTCTGTGGGTCGGGTGGTACTACCCCGGACGAGTCGACCCATTCGTGCTGAAACTAGTAATAGCTTCAGCGTGGCTCTACCAACTACAACTTCATTAATATATGTTCGGAAAAAGAATAACATGTGAACATTGTGATGAAAATCTCATTATAGTCAATACTTTATAAAATACAAGTACCACTTTTATTACATCGTTATTTATTACTCAGTAGCGACGTAACAAATTACCGTCATCCCAAAATATAATCAAATATAGTGTTCTTTTTTGTAATTGGATATTTAATTTGTTAAATCAAATTTTAGTTATAGATATTTTTCTTTTATATTTCCCCTCATCAGCGCCGTTATTGTCTTATTTATTTTGTTTCGCATGCACGACAATGGTTTACATAGTAAGTAAGTAATTTAATATTAATTACTTGTATATAATCTATATCTATACATATAATAAAAATGAAGTGTTGTGTGTAATATCAAAATACAAATTTTTGACTGATTGGGTATGAAAGTATACACGCTTCTGATAACAAAAATGCAATTTTTAAAATTTTTGTCAGTCTGTCTGTCTGTTTGTTCCGGGTAATCTCCGAAACGGCTAGACCGATATGGACAGGAGTTTCACTGACATATAGCTGAAATTACAGCGGGTTTCTTAGGCTACTCTAAATTAGACTAGCTGTTAACCGTAGTTTCGCCCGCAATGCTATCTCCAAAACGGTTAGACCAGTTTTCACGAAACTTTCACTGTCAGATAGCGGACCTTATAAAAAGTAATTTAATTTATTTTAATTTAGACTAGCTGTTAACCGTGGCTTCACCCGCTGGTTCATCACTGGTTACATCGATTTTCACGGGATTTTCACTGATAGATAGCGAACCTAATAAAAAGTAATTGAGGTGATTCTATTTTAGACTAGCTATTACCCGACTTTGTCTGCATGAAATTTATCAAGATTTCAACTCGTTCTTTATTTTTAATAAGAGAAATAATCATCAGCTTATTGTTTACAATTCGACATTATAATTATTAATAACATTAATGTTATAGAGGTCTTCCTAAAAATATGTTAGATTATAAACGTATTAAGTAAAGTGTTCCATAATACAATTTCTTGCGGAACAGACAAACGTTTATTTTTTGTATAGTCACAAAATCTTAATTGTAATAATGGCAATGTATATTAAATATAATGTAAACATAAATCTTAATAATAATATTTTAAGTTATTGTTTCGTTAGTTCCTTATACAGTGTAAGTGAGCACTGAGGTAGTTATATGGTGGTTTAAGGTTCCAAATGTGTTGCTGATGACAAACCTCATTTGGCACGCTTTTTGTATTTATATATCTACTGTTACACGTTACACGATATTTTTAGTGGCGTGCGCGTCGTACTTACAATTGTCTTTAAAGAGCGTTTCTGTAATTGTACACAGTCTCACAATTCTATAATTCTTTAATACGATTTAACAAAAAAACGCGTGCGGAGCTGCGGGTACAGCTAGTAATTGTAATAAACAATTCAATATTTCGAAATAAAACCTTTTTAATATCCATCTTTTTGTCATTTTGTGGCAGTACAATTTTCGTAAAAAAATTAGTGAAGTTCGTGCAGACGCAATTATTGTCCGAATTTTACAAATTCGCAAGGCGGTTTCATATGGTATACAGTTATCATATGTGAGTGGGAGCACATGAATACTAGCTTCGGCCTTTTGTTTTAGCTAAAATATGGCTACGTTCCAACATCGCATCGCTCCCTATCTGCAAGTTCATTCTCATGCATTGAAATCTAAATGGCCGTATATAGTACAATTAAAGAGGAACTTTACTGATATCTTTCTATGATTATACAAATAAGTGTTCTTTAAAGGTAGAATAGTGGGCAGTCTTTTTAGCTTTACAGGATCGTAAATAGTATGTTTTTTTCGCTTCTATCAGAGTATAATAATACCTTTGCAAAAATAAAAGAATATATATATTTTTTAATCTAGCTGGTACCCGCAACTTCAGCTGCGTCGTTTATTATCTCAATTATTTTGTTTCATCTCAAAGGGATTAGGCATCGTTTTCGACGAAAGCTTCCAGGCGGCTTGACTTTTTTCGACATTTCCAACAATTATCGTTATATTTCAACCAATTTCCAATAACAAATTGACAAATTATATACCTAAATCTTTCTTGTGAATCACTTTATCTATAAAGTTCATGAAAATCCGTTCAATAGTTTTTAAGTTTATCGGGAACAGACAGACAGACACGGCGGAGAACTTTGTTTTATAATATGTAGAGATAAGCTCGAAAATAAAAAATGTAAGAATATTCACACGTGGGTGACTTAGTGGTCTGGATATTTAGACACCGTGTACATTGGACGTAGGTTCGAATCCTTGCGAATAAGTTTTATTTATTGGTGCAGGAACACATGGTGATGAAATCATAGGATGTTTGATAGGTTATTTTCTAAGCGCACTTGGATAGCTACCAATCTTTATTTACATGAGGAAATCCCTAACGGTTACCCACTCTAGCCGGGTAGCTGAGGATAGGTTATGTCCGATGCGCACGGACTAAAACTCCATGGTGCCTCCTGTCATCTTCTTTACCGGGGATCAGCGACTGCCGACAGACACTACGTCTGCTGCAAAGTCTGAAACTATCACAGTTTCGAACCTACGACCCGACGGAGTATTAAGTGGACGACTAAGTGACGATAGCTAACAATCATTAAATCGCCCAACTTGGATAGCAACCACCCTCAACTTAAAAGTCTAACGCCAAATACTTGTATGTTGTGGTAGCTGCATTTGATAGCCAGCGCCTTCTAGATTAAACTCCACAGGTCCATGTGGTGGAGGCTCATTGTGCCGATGCGACTCCCACAGTTCACCGGGGGGGGGTTAACACCCACTTCTCAGACCATAGTCGGGGCTTCTCAGAGGGGGCTACCCTTGCGGGAAGCAGACCCCGGCCAAAGGGCGAAAGGTGTATGCACCATGAGGTTTTAGTCCATGTGAATCGGACATAACCCATCTTCAACTGCCCGGTGAGGTGGGTATCCTTTAGAGATCTCCACATATAAAAAGAATTCCTTTAGATTTAGTCTGCTTACCATCATTGACGACATCGTCCCTTAACATCGGACGAGATTCAAACGCTTAAAAAGTATAAAAAATACATAGTCCATTGTACTATATAGGTCAGAGTGTGTATAGAAATGTGCCATTGAAAAAGATTCATTCATTTCATAGGAGGAAAGGTCACCATACGACGAGATATAAATTACATCCTTCTAAAAATAATCCCGTGTAATGGGGAGGCACATTTTTTCCGTTTATAACGGCCTCGATATCAAAAGGGCTCAGTAAGTAGGTAGGAATTTACGTGTCATCGGTCGCTAACTGGGTGACAAGGGTTTGACATTGAGACAAAAGTGGAGTTAATCGATGATGCAGTCGTACTGAGATGCCAAGTTACCCTTAATAACCTTGCCTATGTAAGGTCATTGTCCTTGTTAAATGAAGATTCACGATATATCTAGAGAGGATTAGCTATCAAGAAAAGTTGTCGCAACAACCTTTCAACTCGATGTTAATTAGTGGGTGGAGACTTAGTAACAGCCCTACCAGCATATTATCTATAGTTCAGCTCAATCGCAAGAATTTGAAACTTTTTTTATTTATTTTTATTTTAGCACGGCAATATGTCTGCACTGTACCTGATGGTAAGCACAGTACAATCCAAAAACAGTGGCGACCACCGAGTGACACACTATCCATCGCCGGCGCCGCTGTCATGCCGGCCTGCGAAAAGCTGGATATGCACAGGCTGATCCCGAAACGCGACCCGTAGAAGCGAATCACTATGCCGGGCTTTTTCGCTATATACATGGTGGTTGCGACCCAGTCAGGCTGTAAAACCCTACCACCCCGCTTTCGCCATTGCCTCGTTTGTTATTCAGTAGGGTGCACCACGTGCAGGTGAGGTTGGCTTGGGTGTCTTAAGTGCTGCGCAGATGACACCGTGCAGCATAATTTAGCAGAGTATCCCACCTGGGAACAGCCATGCCGCGAGCTCATCGCGGCCGTAGGCCCAGATCTCTCGCTCTCGGCCGTCCTCCGCAAGATGGTCGAGAGTGAGAACGGGTGGAGCTCCGTCGCCTCATACTGCGAGGAGGTTATGCTCGCAAAGGAGGCGGCGGAGAGGGAGAGGGAGCAGACCAGCCAGCTTCCCTCCCGCGGTCGACAATTACGGACCAACAATGCCCGGGGGCCGCCGTAATGAGGGACTGCGGGCGGCGGACGCGGGCACGTCCGTCGCCCTGGCATAACGTATGCACAGGTCCGTGTGGTTGAGGCGCA
>MU160555.1:59401-74527 GCA_015888305.1 Antheraea pernyi | reverse complement strand
ACATTTCACAATTTTTAAGTTTATAATAATTAATATAATTTGTTACTTGATAATGAGCTTGTAATAATTATATAGAGAGGGATACTTTAAAACTATTAATAAAGTATTATATAAACTGATGGCAGAACTATGAAACACGTTAAGGCAGTTTGTTTAAATCACTTACCGATTTTATAATGATTATTCGAGAAGTATCATTCTTACGTACATGTATTTTGCCAAATTTTACCCATACATACTTATATTCTTTAGTCTTAAGAACAGATTTGGTGTTAGTTAAAAGCTTCTTAGATTCTGCGGTGAGATGATCATTAACATAGATCCGCTGCTTGCTATTTTGGTATCCGATGTCCTGTGCGGTAATGGTTTTCATTATACGAGCTGCTGACACAAAGTTTTCCTTTACACATCTATTTGTGAAACTGACAATAATAGATTTATCAGTCGTTCCAAACGTTGGTACTCTAGTTACGTAATTAATAGATGTATTTGAAAAAGGAAAAGCTAAAAATTTACTGATTGACTCCACCACCGAGAACAACTTCTCATCTTTCTTCAGAGTGACACCCTTAATCTCAATATTGTTCAGTCTGGCTCGTTGTTCCCAAGCATTCATATCTCTCTTTATTTCGTTGACAGTTAAAGTCAGTGCGGATATGGATGACTGGACATGATCAAGTTCCGATACCCTTTGTACAAGTACTATGAGCCTTCCATCGTATTCTTCAAGTTTAGAAGAATTGTGAATAAGCGCCTCCTTAACATGAGTTAATTCGTTTCTCATATCTTTTATATCTTGGTGTAAAAGTGGAAGACTAGAGAGTTGCGTTTTGACGTCACGTAATTCTAATAATATAGTGGACAAAGTAACCTGTTCATTCTGCGTATTGTTAACAGGTGCTGAAGTAGTGGATGCACTGGTAGTGACACCAGGAGTTGGGGTGGTTTTGCAGGATATACATTTCCACGTTGATCGTCGTTCGGAGCCCAAACGTCTAAATCCGGCTTCAGTGATATTAGCACCAGTCGTACAGATTTGCTCTCTATATTATTATTACAAACTCACTATCAAGTAACAAATTATATTAATTATTATAAACTTAAAAATTGTGAAATGTGTGTATTGCTTATTTGTGGCCGTTCATCTTTTTCACTCAGTTGCACTACTATTCATTATCTTATCGCCTCATAAGCCATTTTAAATACTGCAACGCTAAATCATTACTGTCTCGCTCACACACATTGAATCCCTTTATTATCACCTGTTCTCGGATAAAAATATCGATTTTTTTTTGGAAGATGAATTACTGCAACAATGTTTTGTTTGTAAAATACCTACAAGGCGATTTAATTATTTGGATGAATTTTGTTTTACTATATATCGTTTCGTTGTATTATTTAATATTCGACAATATTAATTCAAATAAACGTATAACTTACATTATATCGATTGATAGTAGTATTATCAACGGCGGTTAATAACAATAATTTAGTTATTTATTATCAAAATGTACGTGGGCTACGTTCTAAAACGATTGACTTTTATAGAAACCTTTGTACCAAGTCTTATGATTTGATATTTTTGACAGAAACCTGGTTGAATAATGGTATTTCAAACTCAGAACTTTTTGACAATAGATATGTGGTGTGGCGTCGTGATCGTAATTATGCTTTAACATGTCAGACTCGTGGCGGTGGAGTCCTTATTGCCTCGAGAAATACCCTTACAATCACTCCCCAATCTAGCTTTAACTCGTCGGCAGAAGATTTGTGGTTAACTTTAAAGGTTAAGCAAAATAACCACACTATAACTATGCACATATGTATAATTTATTTATGTGGCCAAAATAAAGGAAATTCCTTTTCAATTCAACTGTCCAATTTTATGGACAAATTAAATAATATTGTTCTATCTTATCCACACGATAAGTTTTTAATTGCCGGAGACTTTAATTTAAGTGGAATTATTTGGAAAAAGACAAACTATCTACATTTTATTCCATCCAATGTTTCTAATTCGGACGAAATCCTGCTTGTCGATGAGATGAACACCAATAACCTGTCTCAATACAATGGGGTCATGAATAATCACGATAAAATTCTCGACTTAGTACTTTGTAATGATGTAGTATCAGTAACTGATAGTCATGATTGTTTAGTGCCACCCGACTCACATCATAATGCTCTCATAATTACTGTTCCTTTTATTTACGTGACCCCATTGAAATCTGCTCCACGCATTAATTTTATTTACAACAAGGGAGATTTCGATTCAATTAATTCTGAAATACGAGATATTAACTGGGAGAGAGAACTCTTGAGATTTCGATTCAATTAATTCTGAAATACAAGATATTAACTGACTACATAAGTTTAACTGACTACATAAGTTCTGTTGAAGATAATATTACCAATAACCCGAAGTCATTTTGGTCTTACTACTGGTGATGATATATGTGGAACTTTCTCTGCTTTTTTTAATTCTACATTTCTTGGCAACATTGATGTTAATCATGCTACTAGTGTCATCAATGTTAATCTCAATGTTTTGAATATATGAGGTTGACGTATCTACTGATGAGATATTAGTTACACTAGTAGCATGATTAACATCAATGTTGCCAAGAAATGTAGAATTAAAAAAAGCAGAGAAAGTTCCACATATATCATCACCAGTAGTAAGACCAAAATGACTTCGGGTTATTGGTAATATTATCTTCAACAGAACTTATGTAGTCAGTTAAACTTATGTAGTCAGTTAATATCTTGTATTTCAGAATTAATTGAATCGAAATCTCAAGAGTTCTCTCTCCCAGTTAATATCTCGTATTTCAGAATTAATTGAATCGAAATCTCCCTTGTTGTAAATAAAATTAATGCGTGGAGCAGATTTCAATGGGGTCACGTAAATAAAAGGAACAGTAATTATGAGAGCATTATGATGTGAGTCGGGTGGCACTAAACAATCATGACTATCAGTTACTGATACTACATCATTACAAAGTACTAAGTCGAGAATTTTATCGTGATTATTCATGACCCCATTGTATTGAGACAGGTTATTGGTGTTCATCTCATCGACAAGCAGGATTTCGTCCGAATTAGAAACATTGGATGGAATAAAATGTAGATAGTTTGTCTTTTTCCAAATAATTCCACTTAAATTAAAGTCTCCGGCAATTAAAAACTTATCGTGTGGATAAGATAGAACAATATTATTTAATTTGTCCATAAAATTGGACAGTTGAATTGAAAAGGAATTTCCTTTATTTTACAATATATCAATATTATGTACTACCTTATCATCAGCTTATCGTTAAGGGTACCATCCTATTTCTACCTAATTTTGGAGATTTAAATACTATTTAATCCAAATCAAAAAACCAAAAATCCAAAAACCAAAAATCCAAAAACCAAGGAACTCAGTTCCCATAATAGAAGCGTTTTACCTTACAATAAAACGCATATTAATTTACTTACCTTATTCGAAGCTTACTTATGAGATAGGCACTTCCGTTTCCCGCCGGCATGCCCACTTTTGACAGTTTAATACATCTGACTTCCGGTCATATACCCTTCTTGTCTCGCCCCACCATGGCAGAGAGGCGTATTTATAGAGAGACGCCATCTTTTAACTTCATTGGCGTCTTGTTCCCCGCCGAGAACAGACCGTGAAAAATATTTGCGGAAAATATTTTATTATTTTACTTTTATACGTATATAAAAGAAAGCAATAGTGTGATAATATTTTCATAAAATATTAAGTATCTACTTTTCAAGTGTACGAAGTTAATTTCATGATTTCATGAATTTCAAGTGTTAATATGTTCTTTAAAGGATTGGTAAAAAAAAAGTATTGTACGTGCCGCATAAGTAGCTTTTTACATTTGCTGAGGAACGTGGAACGTATTTATAGAGAGACGCCACCTTTTAACTTCATTGAGTCGAATAATAAACCAGGCAGAATTTAAAATATACTACGGCCACTTTTAGGGTCTGCCTCGCGGGCCCTCTCCGCCACCTCCTTATGCGACACGACCTCCTCGCAGAAAGAGGCCATCGCTCGCCAAGCCTGTTCGCTGCCTCCACCACAATGTGGGCCCCAGGTGGTGGCCCCCGCCGAGGCCCATGAAAGAGTAGGGCCTCGGTGTTCTCGAGGGCCACCCTAAGGCCCAACCTCCTGATGCGCACCCTGAGGCCCAACCTCCTGATGCGCCTGACCACGAGAGTTGTGGCCATCGTGGCCAGGCGCTCCACCTCCCTCCACTCTCCCCCCCGGGCTACGACTAGGGTGTCATCCGCGTAACATATGAGGCGTGCCCCATATGGGAGCAGAGCTAACCTAAGCTAACTATTCATACATATATGAGTTGTTGAAACATATACAGGGTGTTGAAGGCGTTGGCAATGTCAAGGGACACCGCCAAAACCCTCTCCCCCTGGGAGGTCGCCTCTGCCGACAGCGACCTTCCCGGCGTCGTCCAACAGGACGAGGGGCCGATACGCGGACGCGCAGTCCGTAGGGCGGCCTGCCTCCATAAGGCAGAGCCGCCCAAGCTTCTAGGGCTTCGGGAACTGCCCGACCGGTCGAACAGCTCCCGAAGCCACCCCCCTAATTGGCCCAAGGCGAGGCCAAGCAAAAGCGCGCGTCCGCCAGGTCCTGCATCCACCTCTCGACGGCGTCCTCCCTGAGACGCTTTCTTCGATCTCCCTGGAGCCGGAGGCTCTCCACTACGCTTCCTCGCCGCCGTGAATTCGGTACTCCGCGGTCAGAGCCCCGAGAAATGGGGCTCGAAATGCCAGCGCCCGTCCAGGGTGAGGCCCAGGTACTCCGCGGTCAGAGCCCCGAGAAATGGGGCTCGAAATGCCAGCGCCCGTCCAGGGTGAGGCCCAGGTACTCCGCGGTCAGAGCCCCGAGAAATGGGGCTCGAAATGCCAGCGCCCGTCCAGGGTGAGGCCCAGGTACTCCGCGGTCAGAGCCCCGAGAAATGGGGCTCGAAATGCCAGCGCCCGTCCAGGGTGAGGCCCAGGTACTCCGCGGTCAGAGCCCCGAGAAATGGGGCTCGAAATGCCAGCGCCCGTCCAGGGTGAGGCCCAGGTACTCCAATGCCAGCGCCCGTCCAGGGTGAGGCCCAGGTACTTCATCTGGGCCCCCACCCTGATCCGGGCTTCCCACCCTGATCCGGGTGAGGCCCAGGTACTTCATCTGGGCCCCCACCCTGATCCAGGCTTCCCACCCTGATCCGGGGGGCCTCGGTCTCGAGGGGGCCACCCTGAGGCCCAGCCTCCTTATGCGCTTGACCACGAGGGTTGTGGCCAACGGCCAGGCGCACCAACTCCTCCCAATTGCCCCCCGGGCTACGCCTAGGGTGTCACCGCGTAGCATAGGAGGCGCGCTCCGTGTAGCCCAAGTTCCACAGGAGCGGCCCCAATACCGACCCCTGTGGAACTTCTCTCCTCGTGGCTCGTCGCACCATCCCTCCGCCGCTGTCTACAGCCTCCGCAGGTACGAGGGCACTCCGAAGTAACGGAGCGCCTCCCGTATAACTCCGAGCGCCTCCCGTATAACTCCGTGCGGCAGGCTGTTGAAGGCGTTGGCCTTTCCCCCTGGGAGGTCGAAGCCACCCTCCGTGGCAGAGTCCTAGGCCGAGCACCCGACCCGGGAGCCCATCAGGGCCGGGTGCTCTCTTCCGACTGAGGAGGCGTTCAACAGCCCTCCTCATCTCCTCCTCTGTTACTGGGGGAGGACCGTCGAACACCTCCTCGACTTCTGCCCGAGGCGGAGGCATGGGAGGAGCCCTTCCGATTGAGGAGGCGTTCAATTCCGATTGAGGAGGCGTTCAACAGCCCTCCTCAATTCCGATTGAGGATCAGGGCCGCGGAGGGTCGGGGAATAATTCGCCCACGACCCTCGCCACCGAGGGTGTCCGTCGCCGGGGGCGCCCAGTAACTTCTTCCGTACGATTCGGTACGGGCGCGCCCAGGGATCCTCTTCCAGCGTTTGAAGCATCCTCCCATGCCTTTGCCCGACTGATGCAGCCATTCCCTGGCTACCACCTTTGCCCGACTGATGCAGCCATTCCCTGGCTACCAGCCGGGCCTCCGCCTCAGGGTCAGATACCGTCGACAGGCCGCACGGAGATCCGCGACCATCAATCAGCAGTACACCGCCCCGTCGACAGGCCGCACGGAGATCCGCGACCATCAATCAGTACACCGCCCGTTTGTTCGGACGGTGTACGCTCCGCGGCATCGACGCGTCGCACGGATCCTCCTCCAGCGTTTGAAGCAGCTCCTCCCATGCCGCTTCTTTTGCCCGACTGATGGCAGCCTGCAGGGCCTTCCTACATTCCCTGTAGCTACCATACAGCCGGGCCTCCGCCTCAGGGTCACGATGCCGTCGACGGCGGCTGCGCCCGAACAGCCGCCGGGCCGCGGAGCAGGCCGCACGGAGATCGGCAATCTCCGGCGACCACCAGTACACCGCCCGCTTGTTCGGACGGTGTACGCTCCGCGGCATCGACGCGTCGCACACCTCCGTGAGAGCATCACGGAGGCGGGCCGCCGACGCGTCGACATCCTCTCCAGTCCGAGGTGGCATGGCCCAGGCCTGGATGGCCGCCTCTTCCGCGCCCCTTCGGGGGCGTGTACCCGTTCCAGCTTCGGAGGAACCTTATATACCGATGGTCTGAGAGGGTCTCCACCTCCACAAGCACTACGCCACTCCCGGACACGGCGCGCGACAGACGGGGTAGCGAAGGAAACATCCACAAGCACGCACGTGTGTTCGTTCCCCAACGGCCATGCCTCGTAGGTCCGTGGCCGCCGCGCTCCCCAGGTCCTGGACTTAGCATTCAGGTCACCCAAGACGACCACAGGGAGCGGCGAAAGCCGCCTCACAGCACCCTGCAGGGAGAAGAAAGTTCTCGAACTCCCGCAAGGCTCAGGGAAGAAGTACACCCCCACAATGGCGTACTCTCCCAGGGGAGATCGTTCCCCAACGGCCATGCCTCGTAGGTCCGTGGCCGCCGCGCTCCCCAGGTCCTGGACTTAGCATTCAGGTCACCCAGGACGACCACAGGGAGCGGCCTCACAGCACCCTGCAGGGAGAAGAAAGTTCTCGAACTCCCGCAAGGCTCTGTTAGGGGAGAAGTACACCCCCACAATGGCGTACTCTCCCCAGACGGCAGCCACGAACCCCGCCATCGTCAGGGGCGAACCCGAAGCGCGACTATACCCCACTCCGCCACTGACTGGACAAACAGATCTTGTGCATGGACAAAAGATGGTTGCGCTCCATTTCCATTTCAGCTTCCTCAGAGGTTCGTCTGGAGCCATTTCAGCTTCCTCAGAGGTTCGTCTGGAGGAAGTTACTTTTCCATTTCAGCTTCCTCAGAGGTGGTGTGGTTGAGGTTCGTCTGGAGGAAGCTGAGATGGTTGCGCTCCATTTCCATTTCAGCTTCCTCAGAGGTGGTGTGGTTGAGGTTCGTCTGGAGGAAGCTGAGATGGTTGCGCTCCATTTCCATTTCAGCTTCCTCGGCGCACTTCAGGGCAGTCGATGTGCAGGCAGCCGCCTTGTGACCCGATGCACCGCATCGGTAGCAATCCGCCCCTCTGTTGGACGAGGAAGGGCACATGGGACGGGTGTGCCCCAAGCCCATACACTTGTAACAGCGCATGGGCCTCTCATCCAGCAGGACTACCCGAGCCACGCTCCAGCCGACCAGGAGTTTGCCCGCTTTAATGACTTCCTTTGCCGCCGTCGCAGGAAGGGACAAATAAAGAGCCCCCTGCCCTCTATCGTTGCGCCTGATTTCTCCGGCCGTAACCAGGTTCGCTTTGCACCCGGCTTTAGCTGCCACGGCAGCCAGCACCTCTTCTCGCGACACCGAATCGTCGAGGTCGACGATCCGGATGTCGGATTTCTTAACTGGTCTGGCAACCGTGGCGACAGCACCCAGGGTCTCGGCGAGCGGCCTTTGCGGCGCTATCGGCACTATCGGCGCCAAGGCTCAGGAGCCGCGCGCGTCCCCTTCCTTTTACCTGCCTGTGGTTGCCCAAGGGCGGGGCATTGGAAGTGGAGGCGGGGGCGGCCGGGTGCAGTCGACCCTCCAGACTCTCCAGGCGCGCGCATATCACTAAACGTCGCCTGGAGAGCCCTCTGCATTCTGGTGACTGCCCCGTCCATAGCCTCCTCCCAATTTTGACTAGGCGCTTCAACCACCGCCGGCCGCCGAGGCGGAGGGGGAGGCATCTCCTTCATCTCCTCCACCATCCGCTTCCATGCCAAAACTTCCGCCTTTAGGTCGTCCACTTGGCGACGGAGGTTCTTCGTTTCCCTTTTAAGCTTCAGGGTTTCCTCCGCCTCCGGGTTTCCTCCCCGTGCGTCCGACCAGGGCCTCTACTACCTCCCGAAGGGTCCTGGCCGCATTCAAGCGCTTGATGCAAGGGCCGTTTAGATTTTTGGACTTTTTGACTGTCTCAAAAATCAGTCTGCATGCCAAATTCGTTGTTGTTACCTTAGATTTACGCAAAATTTTGCCCCCCCCAGAAGACGTGGGGCAGCCTGAGCCCAAGGGCCCAGGGAGTCCTACGTCAGAGAAGCAGGTACCCTCCTCTACGTACACAGGTACCCTCCTGGGGTAGTTTAATTTCGAATTGTGCGTATTCCTTTCTGGTATTCTCAGAAGTCCGTTGCATGGGTCGTCGTGTGATATTCTCAGAAGTCCGTTGCATGGGTTCGTGTTTTCAGGATCGGGTATCCATTTGGTAGCCAAGGTCTTTGTTTGAAGATCGAACTCACGTACAAATTTGCCCCCCCGAGAAAACGTGTGGCAGCCTGGGACCGAGGGCCCAGAGAAGGATTCTCCGGCAAAGCCGGTACCCTCCTCGGGTAAAATATATCTTGATTTGTACTTGCCATATTTTTTATCATCGGTGTCCGTTAAACGAGCCAGGGTCATCAAAAGAGGAAGGATCGGAGTCCGTGAAGCCCTAGTCATTATCGGTGTCCAGTAAGCAAGCCAGGGTCATCAGGTTAAGAGTGAGCAGAGTCAAAGTCATTATCGGTGTCCAGTAAGCAAGCCAGGGTCATCAGGTTAAGAGTGAGCAGAGTCCATGAGCGAGACAGGTCATCGTGTTTGGAGTCAAAATCGGAATCCGTATAACAAGCCGAAGGTCAACAATAGAGGAGGAATCGGAGTCCAGAAAACATGCCAGGTTATCGTGTGAGGAACAGGTTATCGTGTGAGGAAGGATCGGAGTCCGTGTAACAAGCCAAGTCGTGTCAGAGATCAGCCGCCGGCCAATGGGGGCCGACAGGTTATCGTGTGAGGAAGGATCGGAGTCCGTGTAAAAGCCAAGTCGTGTCAGAGATCAGCCGCCGGCCAATGGGGGCCGGCGTTGCCCAGGGTGCGCCAACGTGGAGGCTCTCTGACGTAGGGTGCGCCAACGTGTCTGACGTAGGGTGCGCCAACGTGGAGGCTCTCTGACGTGCACACCAAGTGCTGTCCAACTTTTTTTTTTTCGGGGGAAAAATCTACGCGGCAGCGTGAGGGTAGACGAGGAGGCGGTCGAAGTGCCGCCTCCTCCTTCCTCGCCTCCTCCTTCCTGTCCTTCTCCTGTGCTTCGTTGGCGGAGAGGGCCTTCTGCGAGGAAGTCGTCTCGCAGAAGGAGGCGGCGGAGAGTGCCCGCGAGGACGGCCCTCTCCGCCAACGAAGCACAGGAGAAGGACAGGAAGGAGGAGGCGAGGAAGGAGGAGGCGGCACTTCGACCGCCTCCTCGTCTACCCTCACGCTGCCGCGTAGATTTTTCCCCCGAAAAAAAAAAAGTTGGACAGCACTTGGTGTGCACGTCAGAGAGCCTCCACGTTGGCGCACCCTACGTCAGACACGTTGGCGCACCCTACGTCAGAGAGCCTCCACGTTGGCGCACCCTGGGCAACGCCGGCCCCCATTGGCCGGCGGCTGATCTCTGACACGACTTGGCTTTTACACGGACTCCGATCCTTCCTCACACGATAACCTGTCGGCCCCCATTGGCCGGCGGCTGATCTCTGACACGACTTGGCTTGTTACACGGACTCCGATCCTTCCTCACACGATAACCTGTTCCTCACACGATAACCTGGCATGTTTTCTGGACTCCGATTCCTCCTCTATTGTTGACCTTCGGCTTGTTATACGGATTCCGATTTTGACTCCAAACACGATGACCTGTCTCGCTCATGGACTCTGCTCACTCTTAACCTGATGACCCTGGCTTGCTTACTGGACACCGATAATGACTTTGACTCTGCTCACTCTTAACCTGATGACCCTGGCTTGCTTACTGGACACCGATTCCATGGCCGTCTATGGGGCACCGTTGTGGGTCGACGCCCTCAACGCCACCCATATCCGTGCGCTGCGAGCTGCGCAGCGTACAGTGGCGTTGAGGGTAATACGAGGATACCGCACTGTGTCCTCTGGGGCGGCCATGGTGCTGGCCGGCTCCCTTCCCTGGGAGTTAGAGGCAGAGGTATTAGCCGCCGTTACCGAAAATTATCAAAAATAAAAATGTTAAGTCGAACGGGATACCCGTTTAGCATAAAACTTAACACTATAATAAAATAGTCAGTTATTTAAAACTGATGTAGTTTGTACTCACGTGATCATTTTTCAACGAAAGGTATCGTTATATTATTAAAAACGTATCTACTAGTTTTTCATTATTTTCCACGTTCCTCAGCAAAAGTAAAGGGTTAATATGTAAAAAGCTACTTATGCGGCACGTACAATACTTTTTACCAATACTTTAAAGAACATATTAACACTGTTTCATACACTTGAAAAGTAGATACTTAATATTTTATGAAAATATTATCACACTATTGCTTTCTTTTATATACGTATAAAAGTAAAATTATTCGAAGCTTAATATTTTAAATTCTGCCTGGTATTATTATTCGACTCAATGAAGTTAAAAGATGGCGTCTCTCTATAAATACGCCTCTCTGCCATGGTGGGGCGAGACAAGAAGGGTATATGACCGGAAGTCAGATGTATCTGTCAAAAGTGGGCATGCCGGCGGGAAACGGAAGTGCCTATCTCATAAGTAAGCTTCGAATAAGGTCAAGTCAAATTAATAAGTGTATAAAATTTGCCCGCTTGTTATGTTTTGCTGACGATATGAAAATATTTAAAGCTATTACATCGCACGCAGCTAGATATACACCTAATTCAACAGGACCTGCATAGTCTGGACGTGTATTGCAAGCTAGATTTGAACCCATCTAAGTGTTTCTCGGTTACTTTCACTCGTAAGATCAAGTTCCACATTTCTAAGTACTACCTGAAAGGCTTTGAACTACAAAGAGAAAATATCATTCGTGATCTGGGTGTTCTTCTCGATTCCAAATTACTTTTCGACAGCCATATTGATAATGTTGTACAAAAAGCCTTCAGGGCACTAGGGTTTGTCATGCGAAACGCTAAATACTTTAACAACATAAAGACATTAAAGATATTATATTGTTCTTATGTTCGTAGCAGCTTAGAATATGCATCGCAAATCTGGAACCCTAGATACCATTTATATATAAATCGTTTAGAAAATATCCAGAAAAAATTCATCAAATATCTATGTTACCGTTTACATGATACCTACGATCCCAATAATTATAGTGAACTTTGTAATAAGCATCATTTGTTGCCTCTTGTGAAGCGAAGAGAAATAGCAGATATAACATACCTGCTCAAAATTACTTCTAATATTGTAGATTGTTCCGAACTTCTGTCGAAAGTATTTATTAATGTTCCGACCAAACATCTACGTACAAACCCCCCTCTTTCGCTGCCCACTGTTTCCACAAATTACCGGCAGAATTCATATTTATGGCGAGCTAGTCACTTCTTCAACACTATTATTGATTTTGACCTATTTAATACTACTGTAAATAAAGCGACAACGTTTTTAACAAGGACGTTCTTTAATGATGGCGATTGCAAATAGTAATAGACTGTTTATATTCTTGAATTTCTTCCTTTATTATAATGTTAACCTAATACCATATAATGCAAGTGATTGTATTCTGTTTTATATCGGCGAAGATCACAACCGCCTATATTAAACTGTTCCCGGTATCTATGCCAAATTTGTCAATTATTGATTTACAGGCTTAGTTCAAAATAGTCTAATAGTAAACAAAGCAAATTTCCCTTTATCACATTACTCAAGTATTTTGCAGTTTATGAATGATTTATATAACTACCACGATTACTCTGTTAGCCTATTTTCCTTGCATGCTTGCATTAAAGTTGCAAATGTAACAGATACTTTCATATAGATACTGGTAAAGAAATATGTAGCAAAATTAACAGCACAGCGAACTAAAGGTTACAAAGAAGTAACAATACTTACGATGTATCTAAAGACTTTACACACTTACTTGGGTTGAATATCATTATTCATTAAGAATTGTGAGGCATTGTTTTCTATCCGTCTAGAAATGGTAGGAACTGTAAAGATTCAATTAAATTTTTTTAAATTACGTTACAATCAACGATTACACTTTCAATAACGTTTATTGCATTATTACTTGGTGTATTATCAACTGTGGCAGTACAATTTAAAACGTATTTTTCATTCTCAGTAAGTCCAACACGACCTGAATCAAATCGGATTTGCTAATTGAATGGTGGATTTAAAATTCTGTTTACCAAGCACTATATATGAGTCTATTGTAACATAGATTAAATGTGTTGAGCTTTAAAAGTTCCGAATTACTGCTCTAAAACATTGTTATAAGGTGAAACTTTTTAAACAAAAACTTTACGATCAATTAAGTTTTAATTAAATAAAAGCTTATGGTCTTTAATCACGAGATACAGTAAAACCTGTAAATGTTTTTTTTTCTCACAACGGATTATAATATGTAAATGTACTTTAGTGTATAATAAAAAATATCGACACGAGCGAATATGATCACTAAACTTGTTTTATATTATATTAATACTAATTTAACAAATATTCGAGCTCCATTCTGCATTAGGACATGCACCCTTGCACTAAGGTCGTTATCCTTAAGATTTTCCTGTGTTCAAAGTGACATTCGCACTATATAATAAATAAAAAAATCGAATTGTTTAACGATATATATTTTTCCCGTGTGATGTAGATATCTCAATTAGATCAAATGAATTGTGATATGTTGACATCAATTTGTGTATTAAAGTTTAGTGCTATTTCTCACATATTTCTAATATCTGCTAAAACCGGCGAACTAAGTTAAGGGTAAGTGACAAAATTATTAAAATTGTCAGTAAAAAAAAAACATGTAAGGAGATCAAAGTGAGAGCTTAAGATGAGTTTTAGATTTTTAAATAATTAATATTCTTTACTGCAATAGGTTTTTTAATACCCATCTTTGTTAACAGTAATAAAAAGTTAGAGTAACTTGTGTGATTTATCTCGCAGTCTTACGATTTAATATTTTTATTGTTATTTATTTAAGAAAAATCCTGGTGTTATTATTAAGGCTTATGAAAATATCCAAAGGTAAAGGTCATTAAATTTTGACACTGATGCTTATGTATTTTAAATCAAACGTCATGAAAATTGCTAATTCTACGAACTAATCAACGACAAAAGATAAAATTATTAAGTTAAAGATAAGGAAGTGGAACTAGAAATCTTTGATGATTGCACGTTAAAAATAAATAATTTTGTGTTTCAATGATTTAAAGAAATCGGCTTTTAAGCAAGTTATATACACCTCATAGTTATATCGACTCTTTATTTTATACCTATATATAGAGAGTTATTGGTAATTTGACGTATTCCCGGTAGGAGGAGATAGGGGGTGACTACTTCTGATAATTTTGAACCTCATATGCATTATATTGATATGTATTTCAAAATAAGTCAATAATACGTAGTCCGGTGAAGCAGTCAAGACCTTGCTTGGTCAATAGCGTAGTCAATTCGAAAAAAAAGTCAATAATGGACTACTTCTGATAATTTTGATCCTCATATGCATTATATTGATATGTATTTCAAAATAAGTCAATAATACGTAGTCCGGTGAAGCAGTCAAGACCTTGCTTGGTCAATAGCGTAGTCAATTCGAAAAAAAAGTCAATAATGCAAAATTAAAAATGTATTTTAAAAAAAAAGTATCAATTTAAATTTCACTTTATTCATTGGTTTATTTATCAATATTAAAACATGCTACACTCATCACGTATAATGTCGATGCAGTCAGGAATGGCAATAAATACTTCGTAGATACTGTCACTATTTATTTGGCCAGAGCTTCGCCTTACAATACTGGTTACATAAGAAGTGTCTAGATATCACTGACATCTTGCCTTTTAAAGGCCCATCTATATAAGTCAAAGCGATTACTATTTATACATAATTCCGCAAAATAATTTAAGTAACACAAAAATAATAAAGTATGAACAAATTAATGTTATTTAAGCTATACAACAATTTTATATAATTATCCTTATTTATGTATCTCTAATATGGTTAGTAATCTGTTTCGATATGTAGATCAGCGACATCTTGCCTTTCATGGCGGAACTATGAAGTCAAAGAATATACTATTATTAATAATGATCAAACTAATGATTCAATTCTATATAATGATATCCATTCTTTAAGTCCTATTAAAATCTATATAATATTAATAATTCTTATTTATGTATCTTCAATATGGAGGCGCTAGTGTTAATGTGTCTCTCTAATATGGTGGCGCTAGCATCAATGTGTATCACTAATATGTTGGCGCTAGTGTCGATGTATATTTATAATATGGTGGCGCTAATATCAATGTTCCGGTCGTGTTGTAGTCTCGTCTCTTGAATGTGATGCAGCGGCACAGGAGGTGGGTGACATGTATTCTATTACTTATTCCTAGACACCTACAACAATTTTTTTTACAAAAATTGAAAAGTACAGACGCTTTAGATTTACATTCTTATCTTTATATATAAATTTTGTCTGCGCGCGTGTATGTCACTGTACTCCTCCTAAACGGGACGACCGATTTTGATGAAATTTTGTATGCGTGTTCCAGTGTATCTGAGAACAGTTTAGATTGACAATTAAACCCGGTAGGTGGCGCTGCGGTTGAATTTTAGA
>MU160555.1:47659-59272 GCA_015888305.1 Antheraea pernyi | reverse complement strand
CTCCGGCGCTCTCACTGACCGAACGAAACGCAACAATGCAAGCACTGTTACTTCACGTTGGTTTTCTGTGAGAGGGTGGTACTACCCCGGGCGAGCCGGCCCATTCATACTGAAATCATTAATAGCTTCAGCGGGGCTCTACCACCATTAAAAGTGTGTTTATAAGTGGATATTATTCTCCGAGTCCACATATATGTATAGTCCTCCACATCGATTTCGGTGACGGGGACTCCAAAATGTTTTATTGGTTTCGAACGTGAGTTCTAATGTAACTGGATAACCCAAACTTAAACTTAAATTTGAAGACTCGATCAGAAACAGAGCGGTTGAACTAGCTGAATCTACGTATGACGTATACGTATGAAGGCTTCACTCTACCTTTTAACACTTGCGGTGTTATTACAAAAAAATTAAATACGTATTGAATACTTGCTTTAAAAAGGTTTCGAATTAAATGCACCGCGGTCGCTGAATGTTCGCCGTCTTGCTCTTTTGTCTCGCTTTGGTTACGTTAGGTTAGACTTGCGAAAAAGGATAAAGCGAACTTCACTCGGGCGAGCGTGGTGTATTTCATTCGAAACCTTCTAAAACCAAGTATTTTTCTTTTTTGTAATAACACCGTATCTATTTGTGCAACATCTGGCAATACTTTTAAAAATAGTAGAGCGTCAAGACGACCGTGATAAAGGGAGAATTTTCAAAATTTGACAAGCGTGTAATTTTTTTTTGTAAATTAATTGTACATTTTTTTCGTATTCATAATACGAATAATCATGGTGACCAATTGAATCATACAGAAGTTGATGTATCGCACTGTCATTAGATGGTGAATTATGGAAAACAAATAGTATGGAAACCTTCACCGTTAGAAGACAGCAACGTGTGGCCCTTTTCGTAGTAATCGATCAATATTTTTGACAACACTATTATATCGTACAAGAACATAATGGTATCGTTTTTTCTACTGTACAAATAATACGAAAAATAACGTAATTTATTATTCTATCCTTTGTCTTCTTTGTAATAGAAGTAAATAACGAAAGAAAATCTGTAAGCGTCCGTACCGTAAGCAGTCCGTTTGTTAATAAATATGAATTTAGGTTGGTACAAATCTTTTTTACATTAACCGAGGCGTTTCTACGGACCCACGCCTAAGAAGGGTACTCATGCTAATTCTATATCAACCTTATTACCAGGACTTAACTGTTTTTTTTTCTGGAAATTCTATGACGTTATATGGCTTTAAAACAAATGGTTCTTTTGAAGTTATATCGTTATCTATACAAATAAATAAAAGTGAAATGTTAAATAAATAAAGTAGTGTTTAGTATAAATAAAGTGAATATTAAATAAACTTTATTAAAGTTTCGTACAAATATTTTTTTTTTATTTCACTTCTTAGATATTTAATCTTTATCTTAAAATCTAAAATCCTATTTCTGAATCACGACAACTTGATTTTTTCGATTTTTACAAATACTAAACTTTTAGCGACGTGTGTGTTCTGTCGTGGAAAAGTGAGGTCAGCGATATAAAGGCAAGGCAAGGCTAGGCAACGTAGACAAAGTCGCAGGTTTTAGCTAGTAATCTATTTATTAATACGTGAAGCCTAAACTTTGTATCCCTTTTTAACGGAATTGGGCGAACGGATGAGCGTGAAATTTGGCATAGTTAAAGTTTATATGGAGGGGAAGTGCAGAAAGCTATTTATTTTATATAAAATGCATTAGAAGTACATTAAATTAATTAAAATATGCATTACTCACACTAATGCTTCAATTTTACACAACATATACACACATGTAAATAAAAAAGACAATTTGACATCCGTCAATAAAGAACTTCAAAAAAGGTTGTGAAAGAGGTTGCAATGCTCGACTGTATGTATTATTTTATTCTTACGTTCCAATTACCCTTTTTCATTCTACATTCAACAATGATATTAACCCTAATAAAATTCAAACTTAAAAAAATCATTGAACTATGGTCGAATGTCGACCTCTGGGCGCCCACTAGTAAAATTAAATTTAGCATTTTCTTTGGGAGTTTAAAACCTATTATATAGACATTTCCGCTGCGAGCGGGCAAGTCAATATCGACCTGATGATGATCCGTGAGGGAGCGAGACATGTGTAATCGTTAAAAATGGATTTGCAATATATTCTAATTAACTTTAGCTTTTACATTAGAGCATGGTTTCATCAGCATAATGATTTCAGCTTGAATGGGTCGGCTCGTCCAGGGTTAGTACCACCCTCTCATAGAAAACCGACTTGAAGTAACAGTGCTTGCATTGTTGCGTTTCGTTCGGTCAGTGAGAGCGCCGGAGGCAAACCTCCCCTCCCTCTCCCTCCTCTAACCCTTCTCCCCAAAGGGTGGCAACGCACTTGCGACTCCTCTGGTGTTGTTAGTGTCCATGGACGGTGGTGATCACTTAACATCACGTGACCCACCTGTTCGTTTGCCAAAAAAAAGCTACATACCAACAGTGTCAACCGACGATAGGTCCACCATCCGCCCACGTCATGTAACCGTCAATTAACGACTTTTTTTTTGTTTCATTTACTAATATTGCCCTTTTATTACTTTCAGTTTTAAAATTTTCATGACTGACAAATCTTGGTGACTTTTACATAAGGGAAAGGGAAGTGACTCGTATCAAATAGCAATCATCCCTCTCTCGCTTTGGATTGCTAATTCCAAAATACCTTTGCGTGAAACCAGAAAAAATAAAAAATAAAAATTCAGGTACAATTAGCTCCAATAAAATCCACCTTTGGCAAGCTAGTTAAATACTTAATAAAGGATTCAACAAAGTAACGGCCTTTATCAATAAAATAACTATTATCGTTTAGTCTATGTAACTACAATCGTATCGATATTTAAGTGAAGCTTTGTATTGAATTAAGCCTTATACAAGACTAAATTCTTTTTTAAACCAAGTATTTAATAGGTTTTTTTTTGTAATAACACGGAATATATTTATTTATACATACTTCACATTCCTCTTTTTATATTATCTCAATATAAAGTGATTTTCGAAAATTATGGATCAACAAGAGTATCGAGTTCTAATCAGTTTGGATTATCATCGGTAGTAGTAGATCGAATAATTCGTTTTATTGAAAGAATGGTCCATAGGCTAATTTATATTACTATAGTAACATACATCGATTTAGGTTTTTATATATCAACGGTAACATCATGTATATTTTAATTAAAGATTATCAGGAAAATAATACACACATAGACAACTTATATCTATTAACTGATTTAGCTTCACAGAATCTATTTATAAATAGGTTCTAAATTTTATTAGATTAACATTCAGAACTTTGAGTTGTCCTAATAACGTAATAAATAATTATGTACTTTTGACCGGACTTATTCCTAAACTTGAATCTTTAATTTTCAAAATATTAATTAAACCAGTGTATGATAAATTGATATATCTTATATTTTTCATAACATTTATGTTATTGAATAATTACAGTTTCTGGAATGATTCATGACAGACTGCAGATACGTGTGTCGAAAAGATATTTCTTTCATATACACCTGTATTACAGATGTACAAAGGAAGTATATAATTAATATTGACTCAAATGGTTTCCTGGCGAACGAACGAGCGAACGAGTATATAACGGTTTATTGTTATATTATTTACGTACAAAACATAATTTGAAACGCTATCAAGTGAAAGTTTGACTTCGTGTCAAAATAGTAGGATGTATATAGTGACAGAAGTAATAACATTGTAATATAATATAATTACATATTTTTCTATAATATACCTTTTGTTTAACGCGGGAAAACCTATCCTGGGTATACTTTCGCTTGAGGAGCAGAATCGTTATCTGATAACTCATAGTCACTAAAAACTCGCGATGTACCGTCAACCACTTTATTTGTGCGACAGGGAACAGTGTGAGCATACACCTGTTGCTGCTCAGGTCCAGCATCTTGATACGCTTGTCAACAAACTCCGACGCACCTTCTTACACTATGGTGTAATACGCGTAGCACAATATACTTAGCCTTGAGCGGAGCGCGCTGAGGAGTCACAGCCCAAGGTCCATAAAAGCGGTCTCAAAGGTGACCGCTGTAGAACACAATAATCCACGAGGTGTTCACTCCTTGTTTAGAGGCTTAACTACACATCCGGCCCTACTTCCTTCAAGTGCCAGACAACACGCAAAGCTACTATCAAACAGCTCCCTATGTTTCTTAATAACACTAGTGGCCGATACGCGAACTTCAACGACCCTTTGGAAAGACTTTTTATATGCTCTGTAGGCAGCATATTGTCGGGCCTCCATTTCAGGGTACCTAAAGTATTGCCGAAAGAAGGGAAAACTCAAAACAATGAAATAACTAATAATTTGTTTTTTTTGGAACCTTTAAATCAATTATAGTCAGAATTATTTTAATTTCTTAATTGAAATGAGTAACATTAGTCTAGTTGTCACCTCTATTAGACTCCGAGCACAAATTATAGACAGTTTTTTAATTTGTTGTGAGGAACAGCAGCTGAGATAGACACCATATTTTTATTTCAAAAACGGACAAGTCGAGCAATATTAAATATGTAACCTCGCGAATCAATAAAGACCTAGTTTGAGGAATTCGGTATCTTTACTTTGAAAAGCTGGATTTCGTAAAAACACCCGGCATGATCTAAATACTAGAAACTGTGACAAACTGGTTTTCCCATTATTTAAACGCAGTAAAACCAGTAACAGTTTTTAAGGAATAAGTGTTAAGTTTTCCAACAAAATCCCGAATCATATTTCGCCGATTTGCCGGATTGTGAGTGAACGATGGTGATGTCTTTTTTTTTTTATCGTAGCACGGCAAAGCGACTTTACTTTGCCTGATGGTGAACACAGTATAATCTAAAAACAATGGCGACCACCGAGAGACACACTATCCCTCACCGGTCGCCGCTGTCATGCCGGCTTGCATAAATGTCTCTTCACGTTACGCTTGAAGGACCCCATATTATAGGAAGGAGGGAATACACTGGCCGGGAGATTGTTCCACAGCTTCACGGTACGGCAGAGATAAGAAGTTGCGAACTTTTTAGTTCGTGCCCAGATAGGATTTACCGTAAAACTATGGCTCCGGAGCCCAGCGCGCGTGGTTCGTGTATGAAAAGGAGAGGAAGGTATTAAATTGAATAGCTCTTCAGAACACTCGCCATGATACAGACGGTAGAACACGCTCAGTGAGGCAATGTCTCTGCGCAACTGAAGCGGCTCTATAAATTGTGTAATGTCTGAATCATTAACAATGCGGACAGCCCGTCTCTGCAACCTGTCCAGGGTATCTAGTAGGTATTTGGCGGAACCGTCCCAGAGGTGCGAACAATACTCCACGCAAGGCCGAACCATTGCCTTATAAAGGAGGTATAGCTGATCAGGCGTGAAAAACCGTCGCACCCTGTTCAGGATACCGAGTCTCCGAGATGCAGTGGAGATGACGCTCCCGATGTAATCCCTGAGATTGAGATTGTCTGGAATTGACTCCTCTCTGTGCATCCATTAAAAACGATTCTAACGTGTAATCTATTCTAAATATAATATACTAACTTCTATCCACGACTTCGCCCGTGTGGAATAGGTACCGTTTACGCAGCGCACGCAGCGGAAGCTTTCAAAAGGAGAAAAAACCTGATTCTGCATTGGTGCTCCGCTCCTATTTGTCTTAGCGTGATTATATATATCCTTCTATATCCTATAGTTATTCTCGATAAATGAGCTATCTAACACTGAAAGTAATCGGACCAGTAGTTCTAATATTCTAATAAGTTATAATATTAGTACAGATATGTGTCGTTATATTCCAAAATAAGTAAAATTCATTTCGAATCGTTCATATAAGTTATATGAACGATTCATTTGTTAAGATTTCCAGTTTTTATACACCGAGAATGTAGTTGAAATATTTCCGTTTATAAGGGTTTTAGTTTTTTTATGATCTTCATATTTTACAAGTAGGTACAAAATTTGAAGATCTTGAAAGATAAGATAAACAAATTTTATTTAGCTTATTTTAAAATGTAACGACATATATATATATATTATCATAGTAGGCTAACAAACTGATGAGTCACCTGATGTTAAGTGACCAGCACCGTGAATAGACACTTGCAATACCAAGGGAGTCGCAAGTGCGTTGCCAGCCTGTGTTTGGGGGGAGGAGCGGAAGGCTGGGAGAGATGAGGGAGTGGGAAGTGGTCCTCCGTCGCTCTTACTGATCGAACGAAACGCAACAATGCAAGCAGTGTTACGTCGGTTTTCTGTGAGAGGGTGGTAGTACCCCGGGCGAGCCGACCTATTCATGCTGAAACCAGTAATAGCTTCAGGGTGGCTCTATCACCTATAAGATAAATAATAAATGTTAAAAAGATAAACCAGATCGAGTTTCTTGTCGGTTCTTCTCGATGACTGGGTTGTTTTTCGAACCAGTGGTAGTTTTGACGTTCATGAGTGCTTTCTTAGGGCCTAAACTGAAGTTAAAGTATTTATGATTTTGAATCAAATATATATTGGGCTGCACAAGCTCAATACTAAATATCAATATTATATTGTACACAGGACATTATTACGCGTTGCTAGTTTAGTGCAAATGCAATACATCGCGAGCATGTCGAGACCATCGGTGATGCGAACTCATAAGATGTTGTCCCCTTCAACATTTTAAAGTGAAACTTTTATTACATCGTCTCAAACTTTTTCGTCTGTGTGTTGCATGTCGCGTGATGGTCGGCCGCGGAGTAGGGATAAAGTGAAAGGCGCTCGTCAGAGCAGTCAGGGCCAATATGGCGGCGCCTATAGTTCGCAGCAGCTGACCGTGTAGTGTATAGACTATTATTAGTTAAATGTCTATAGTCTGTAGTTTTACTTTTACCGTGGTTTCATAAAACCACACAACCTTCTTTTTTTTTTTAAATAGTCCAACGCGTCTTCACACTTTTTAACTTCAAGAATTAGAGACAAACTATTAAGGGTGTGCATGTTTAAAATTTTAACATTTTAGTACATTTGCTCACGGTTAATGCGTCGAACACCTATCAGTCAAATAAAACTGTGTATAGCAGTCATTGAAAAGTCGGCCGACGTATTTTAAATAAGTATTTTAGGCAAATGACTAGATAAATATAGTTTCATTTCGTATGTATTTTATTAAGGTTCAAGAACAGATAAGCAGATTGCAAAATAATATTACATAAATACGTAACGGACGAGATTATTTATCAGTGTATATGTAGATGTAAATGATAGCGCCGAAGGCCCACCTCCCCTTCCTCCCCTCCTCCTCTTCCTCCCCCTCCCCTTTCCCCCCAAACACAGGCTGGCGTCGCACCTGTGATTCCCTTGGTGTTGCTAGTGTCTAGTGCTAGTGATCCCTTACCATCGGGTGACCCGCATGTTCGTTTGCCACCTAAAATAAATATAAAAAAAAAAATATTTTTTAAAACGTTAGATTGATGGTAGATGTTTGACGGTTCATGCATGATTATAATTTCACTGGCGTCATTGTGATACATACTTTTATAGTTTAAACAGAATTTCCATTTGGCATATTTTTAAACCATTGATATTTATTTTCGATTTAGTTTTCGAATGCTAACTAATGTTATAAATGCGTGAGTTTGTTTTTTGGCCGGAGGAGCAGGGACTGTCTAATCGACACTACATCTGCTCCTCCAACAGGTGTTGTCCCCTACTAAGGGACCCAAACTGCAGTCTGAGGGGTCAAGATGGTGGACCCCTCAAGGGGAAATGGGTGTTATTCCCCCTAACGAACTGTGGGAACATCAGCATAATGCACCTCCACCACATGGACCTGTGCAGTTTAACTGCCCGGAGCGACGGACATGCATGTGTCTGTCGCCCCAGGTCACAACTACGGCGGCCGGAGGTCATCGCCTACCCGTCGCCGCCGCGTAGTTCGTCGGCCGCGGGGGGGGAGTCTAATCGTTCGCTCCCTCTCCCTCTCCGCAGCCTCCTTTGCGAGCATGACTGTCTCGCAGAACGAGACGGCAGAGATCCACCCGGCTTCGCTTTCGACCATCTTAAAAATGACAGTCGGAAGCGAAAGATCCGGGCCAATGACCGCGACTAGCTCGCTGCGTGGCACGTCCCAGGCGGAACACTCACTCAATGTGTGGTGCGCAGAATCATTCGCGCAGCCACAATGATGGCACCCTGTAGTCGGCTCCCGGCCTATGCGAAATAAGTACCTCATGCCAAGCCACCTGGAGGTTTTCATCGGAAACGGTTCCTAAATATAAAAAACAATGCATAGTGGAATATTCCTCCTTTGTAGATTTTTTTAATGCTACGATGTTAACAAACAAGCATGAGAGCCGCCTGATATTAAGTAGTCACCGCAGACTATCGACGTTTGCAACATCAGAGGTATTACATGCGCGTTACCGATCCTTAAATAACCTATTTATTTTCCCCTTAAAGAACTCGATACTGTAGTCCCCAGGGAAAACCTTAGCAGGAAGATCATTCCACAATCGAAGCGTTCGTGGGAGGAAACGCCTCTGGAACCAGACCGTTCAAGATCATTTCTCACAGCTAATCTTTGAGCCGAGTCAAATCGTCCAAGTTGGTAAAAAGGTGCTCCCATCCAGAGATGGCTACAGTACTCCATATTTGGTTGCACTTGCGTTTTGCACAACAGCAATCTTTGCCCAGGGGTGAAGTACCGTTTCGCCTTGTTCAGAATACCGTGGTTTTTGGATACCAGCCTAACCGTGTCTTCCAGGTGACAACGAAACTGAACGTTGCTAAAGATTTTGACACCAAGGATCGCAACATTTTCTACGATGGTAAGTGGTGTATCCTTGGATTGTGAGGCCACAGTGAATGGAGTTTTTTTAGCTGGGAATGCGCAAACTTGTGTCCTATTAGGGTTGAAACGGATTAGATTGTTCCGACCTTAGACGGACACTTTAGACAGTATATTCTCAATCTGAGACACAAGTTGTTCGCAACTCTCTACGACAATGGAACGAAAAATGTTTGCACGGCCCGTGTAATAATGACACTCACAAATAACGTATATTTCTATCGGTACAAGAATTTTCAAAATCGGTTTAGTAAATCCAGATATTACCGCCCATAACGTCACAAACCCACAAACTTTATCTCTTTATAATATAATTATTAGTATAGATTTTTGTAATTAGCCAACAAAATCTTTGTAAGTAATATTTATTGGAGTGGATATTCATATGGGAACTGTTCTGCAACTATTAATGACAGGACACAGTGGGTGCAAAAGAGGTGAGGTACGTACGCGGGTGAGGCTGCTCCCCTTGCACTTCATCAACGTCTCTCTGATACCTAAATTTATGTTCGCGATCAGTATTTGGACGGGCTACCGTCTGGGAACGCCGCGTGACGTTGGCTTTTTGTTGTATTCTATATATATTATAAGAATGTAAATCTAACGTGCCTGTAATTTTTCGATTTTGATGAAAATTGTTGCAGGTGTCTAGGAATAAGTAATAAAATACATTTCAATCATTTTTAGAAATGTTGTCTATCTGTCTATCTGTTTGTATGAAAACGCATAACTGCCAAAGTACTGGGTTCAATCGGGTCGTTTGATCAAATCAAATCAAAGTAATGGATAAAATCTCACCAAGAAAATCATAAGCTATATCCTCGAGAATAACTTAGTCTTTGTTTTATTTAAGTTGGTCTACTCTATCAAAAGTTATTGTAATTGTAGTGACGACGCGACTTAAGTACGAGAGAAAAGCAGATAAGTAAATAGACATAATATACTCAGATGATTTTATTAGTTACTGTTTTTGATGTGAAACATCTACAGGCGCGGGAGAACCTGATTGTGGGTGTGGCGACGCGAGTGTGTGAGACGTAACTAGAGCAAGAAGAACTAAGTAGTGATAACACGATCGTATTAGATCTATCTTGTTTTAGTTCTTAATATTATTAGTAAATGGCGTTAATTTTAAAAGACAAACACGATTTTAATGTTGAAAGATTTTGAACATTCGAGAAGAGAAATTAAAATAATCAATTTTTGACGTGAAACTTCTATAGGCGCGGGTAAACCGGATTGTTGGCGTGACGAGTGTGTGAGACGTGGCGAGAGGATGCCATGCGCAAGCGACTGCACAATCTCTCTTGCCGCACTGAGTTCGCATACCTATAGTGTAATTTTAGAATTTGAGATTCGAACAATTTCGATGTTTCACATCTGTCAGGCGTCCCGCGACGGCTCAATTTTTTTTAATATTAGGTTCCACGCGGACGGAGTCGCGGGCTCAGCTAGTTTGTTTAATAAACAATATTTCCCTATAACACAAAAGTTTAACTTCTATCGTATGTATTTACGATACATCCTCTGTTTCAACTGTAAAAAATAATACATAGATGGTACCTTCATTAATATGCAGGTTTCAGAGTACTTCTTTTTGATGTAGTAATAATGTTTATTGAATACTTGGAATTTATGTAATGATTCACTGTACGAATAAATCACCGTTTTGCACTAACAAATATGTTTGTAATTGTTCTCGGTAAAGTGCGTGGTATTTTCACAAAATAATACATCAACCGATATGTCTGCAACATTAGGACAATATTAATTTACGTCAGTCACATTTCATCTTTATAAATGCTGGTTTTAACGTATTCGGGTAGAGTGAAAGAGTTGTTACCGAAGTTAGTAGTGTGACACTTAATTAATTTTATTGTAAAATATTAAAATATTTAAAACAATTTTTATAAATAAATTTAACATTTTTGTTATAATAAAGAATAATAACGTAGAAATATATGATATTACTTATCATTTTACAATTTTAAAATTATATATTTAGAAATATTTAATACTATGTATATGATTGATTATTTTAAATTATATCATCACGCTAAGACCCGTAGGAGCGGAGCAGCAATGAATAATATTGCAAAATTGAGGTATTTTTTTCTTTTCAGAGCTTCCGCTGCGTTTTAGCGCAAAATAACCATTCCACGCTTACGTATTACCGCCCAACGAAGTGGGCACGGGTCGGCTAATATTAAATATACCTAATATCTAAAACACGTGACGAGAAAACTTTGTTCCCCTTATTAAAGCTGAATTTCGACTGAAGTTCGAATATTGATAAACGTATACAATTACGTGTGTAGTGTAAATATATAATGTTATACAAGTTTGAGGCACATATCTACGTAATCGTGTAAGGTAATAGAAGGACGTAAATAATTCCTTATTCAGTTATATCTTTAAGCCACACAAGACAACAAATTTATAGTAAGTTTTCAGTAACGTGATTTTTTTATATATATTTAGAAAGTATTTAATTGGTAACGAGTCTAAATAGTCATAACAAAGTCTTATATTAGGTCTTTACTTATGAAATTGCCGTTTTGTATGAAAAAATTAAAACTATTTTTTTCATGTATTTTTTATTTGTATTAATCGAAGTAATCACCCATGCAATCAATGCATCTTTGCCAACGCAGTGGCAGTTTATTGATGCCCTTCTTAAAGAAATCAGCTGGACGGGAGCAACAAATTCTAAGGCATTTACTGCCTTTCGGGTATTGAATTTTT
>MU160555.1:20078-38290 GCA_015888305.1 Antheraea pernyi | reverse complement strand
ACTAGCGCCACCATATTAAAGATACATAAATAAGAATTATTAATATTATATAGATTTTAATAGGACTTAAATAAGAATGGATATCATTATATAGAATTGAATCATTAGTTTGATCATTATTAATAATAGTATATTCTTTGACTTCATAGTTCGCCCATGAAAGGCTAGATGTCACTGATCTACATGTCGACACAGATTAGTCAACACATTTGAGATACATAAATAAGGATAATTATATAAAATTGTTGTATAGCTTAAATAACATTAATTTGTTCATACTTTATTATTTATGTGTTACTTAAAACTATTTTGCGAAATTATGTATAAATAGTAATCGCTTTGACTTATATAGATGGGCCTTTAAAAGGCAAGATGTCTGTGATATCTAGGCACTTATTATATACCAATTATTGTAAGGCGAAGCTCTGGCCAAATAAATAGTGAATCTACGAAGTGTTTATTGCCATTCCTGACTGCATCGACAGTATACGTGATTAGAGTAACACAAATTATATTCCTAAACCTGCCTGAGTGACTTCGTCTACTGGTGAAAACCGAATGAAAATCCGTTCAGTAATTTTTGAGTTTATGGCGAACAGACAGACAGACATACATGGAGAGGACTTTGTTTTATAATATGTAGTGATTTTTTAATATATACTAGTATTATAAAACTGGAGGGTTTGGTTGAACGCACTAATATCAGGAACTATCGGTCATATTTGAAAAATTATTTCAGTGTTAGATATCTGATTTACCGTAGGAGGCTATAGGTTACAAATCATCACGCTAAGACCAATAGGAACGGAGCACAAATGAAGAATGTTTTTAAATCGGGTTTTTTATCCTTTTGAGTGCTTCCGTTGCGTGAGTGTACGGCCTAAGTGAATCTGTGTGGACGGGACGTGTAGCGTCCAAGAGCGACGCTCGCGCGCCTCTCAGGACACATACGTGTTAATGTATATGTTTGAAACGAACGTCGCACGCCCCGCCACGCTCGACGCTCGATTTAAGCGTCCACTCTGGAGGTAGCGTTAGCCCAAAGTAAATATTCCACGCGGACGAAGTCGCGGGCATAATCTAGTACTATATAGATGGTAAACACGCTGAACAAAAATGAGGTTAGCTCCCAAGTGCAACTGCTGGTACATACCAACATGTGTTTGGCGATAGATTTTCAATTTGAGGGTGGTAGCTATCACCACGCCTATGCTTTCGCCACGATGCTCTTCTTCACCGAATGTTTTGACTCGACTGCTAAAATTCGAACCTACGTCCACTGATGCGGTGTCTGGATACGCAATTAACTAACCCATCATTGTTCAAAAAAATATTATTAATTATTATGAAGCGACAAAAACGTATTCATATGTTCTATGAACTATTTGGGATTAATTTCCTAAAAGGAATATTTTTTTGTTATGTGTACGTAATCTTGTCCTCTAACCTCATTTTTGTTCAGCGTGTTTACCATCTATATAGTACTAGATTATGCCCGCGACTTCGTCCGCGTGGAATATTTACTTTGGGCTAACGCTACCTCCAGAGTGGACGCTTAAATCGAGCGTCGAGCGTGGCGGGGCGTGCGACGTTCGTTTCAAACATATACATTAACACGTATGTGTCCTGAGAGGCGCGCGAGCGTCGCTCTTGGACGCTACACGTCCCGCAGAACACAGATTCACTTAGGCCGTACACTCACGCAACGGAAGCACTCAAAAGGATAAAAAACCCGATTTAAA
Source organism: Antheraea pernyi (assembly GCA_015888305.1). Lineage (NCBI taxonomy): Eukaryota > Metazoa > Arthropoda > Insecta > Lepidoptera > Saturniidae > Antheraea > Antheraea pernyi. The sequence continues at coordinate 36,548 of MU160555.1, read as the reverse complement.
AACATTCTTCATTTGTGCTCCGTTCCTATTGGTCTTAGCGTGATGATTTGTAACCTATAGCCTCCTACGGTAAATCAGATATCTAACACTGAAATAATTTTTCAAATATGACCGATAGTTCCTGATATTAGTGCGTTCAACCAAACCCTCCAGTTTTATAATACTAGTATATATTAAAAAATCACTACATATTATAAAACAAAGTCTAATTACATAGTATAAAACAAAGTCCCCTACCGCGTCTGTCTGTCTGTCTGTTCGCGATAAACTCAAAAAATTACTGAACGGATTTTCATTCGGTTTCACCAGTAGACGAAGTCACTCAGGCAGGTTTAGGTATATAATTTGTGTTACTCTAATCACGTATAGTGTCGATGCAGTCAGGAATGGCAATAAATACTTCGTAGATACTGTCACTATTTATTTGGCCAGAGCTTCGCCTTACAATACTTGGTATATATTAAGTGCCTAGATATCACTGACATCTTGCCTTTTAAAGGCCCATCTATATAAGTCAAAGCGATTACTATTTATACATAATTCCGCAAAATAATTTAAGTAACACAAAAATAATAAAGTATGAACAAATTAATGTTATTTAAGCTATACAACAATTTTATATAATTATCCTTATTTATGTATCTCTAATATGGTTAGTAATCTGTTTCGACATGTAGATCAGCGACATCTTGCCTTTCATGGCCGAACTATGAAGTCAAAGAATATACTATTATTAATAATGATCAAACTAATGATTCAATTCTATATAATGATATCCATTCTTATTTAAGTCCTATTAAAATCTATATAATATTAATAATTCTTATTTAAGTATCTTTAATATGGTGGCGCTAGTGTTAATGTGTCTCTCTAATATGGTGGCGCTAGTATCAATGTGTATCTCTAATATATTGGCGCTAGTGTAGATATATATTTATAATATGGTGGCGTTAATATCAATGTTCCGGTCGTGTTGTAGTCTCGTCTCTTGAATGTGATGCAGCGGCACCGGAGGTGGGTGCTAACATTTGTTAAGGTTTTTTTTTATAATCAAGACGGGACAACGTCCCGGACCTGCTAGTATATGATAAAGTAGTCATAGAAATAAACTGACTCTTTTGTTTTTATTAGGTTTTACTGATAGAAGCGGGTGGACCGGAGCCAATCGGATCACGGATACCCTCTTTCTACCGAACATACTGGGGTAATAAGGATATTGACTGGGACTACCGTACGGTACCAAGCGACAAGTTTTGCCTTGACCAAGGGGAAAAAGGATGCCAATGGCCTCGGGGAAAAGTTCTCGGTTAGATATGAATTGTATTTTTTTTTTATTTCATAGCAGGTTAATGAACAGGTGAGACACGTGTGGCATTACACTCTATTGTTTCGCGAGCTCGGTCCCCGCCACGGGACGAAGAGGCGGGGGCGCAGAATAGTTTGCGCCCGCGCAGATACGGACTGGCAGTCCGTCCGAGCTACGAGACGAACGGCACGTGACACCCGTACCTCGCGACTCGCTACGCGTAATTATTGTCGTCTCCGCGTAATTGTCATTGTAAACAAAAGCTATAAACTGACTGTTATATATATATAAACTGTTATCGTGTTTATTGTTTCACCCAAAACTTAATGTTAGGAGATCACCGCCGTCCATAGACACTTGCAACACCAGAAGAGTCGCAAGTGCATTGCCAGCCTGTGTTTGGGAGTGGGGCGGGGCAGGGATGGGAGTGGAAGGGTGACGGGAGGTGAGCTTCCGGCGCTCTCACTGACCAAACGAAACGCAACAATGCAAGCACTGTTACTTCATGTCAGTGTTTCTGTGGGTCGGGTGGTAGTACTCCGGACGTGCCGAACCATTCATGCTGAAACCAGTAATAGCTTCAGCGTGGCTCGACCACCTAACTTTTTTTTATGTCATAGGTGGCAAACGAACAAACGGGTCACCTGATGTTAATTGATCACAACCGTCAATGGACATTAACAACACTAGAGGAGTTGCAAGTGCGTTACCACCCTTTGAGGGGAAGGGTTAGGGGTGAGAGAGGAGAGCGGAGAGGGGAGGGGAGGTGGGCCTCCGGCGCTCTCACTAACCGAACGGAACGCAACAATGCAAGCACTGTTACTTCACGTCAACTTTCAGTGAGAGGGCAACCAGTAATAGCTTCACCGTTGTTCTACCACCTAACTGATATTCGATCTGTTATAACTATCTCGCTGTATACAATACACCAAGAATTGTGCTGTGTCAGCTCCCTGAGACAGCATGCTCTGTGTAGGTGTCATCCCCGAGCGACCCTCGTGGATTAACAGTTGTACAGTACTCATGTCTTTCCTTTTTTTATTAATTACTGTTTCAATTAGACTGAAATATTGTGTCAGTTATAATAGAATGACTTCAAAAAATCAAATACTTATCTTATTTAATAATACCGTAGCTCATATAACAGATCGATTAAACAAATTTTTACGTAGCACTTTCGTTTTTAATATCTAGCGACCATCTTAAATGACAACTAGTTCATTCCGAAATAGGCATAACTCGTACTATTATAACTAAACAGTTATCAATCTTTATTCTACGAAGATCAAACAAACTTTTATTTCTGTCCTAAAAAGTCCACAATGGTATATGTCCATTTTTTAAGGATAACTTAAAATAGCAATTTTTATCTTTGACATATTCTGTTAAAAAAAAAAGTTGCTTCGTAAAGACATACGATAGAAGTGAGACTTTTGTATGATAAGGAAACATTTTAATTACAAAAAGCCAAGATCACGCGTTGTTCCCAAGCGGTCACCCATGCAAGTACTGACTACGCCCGACTTTGCTTAACTTTGTTTATCGGATAAGAACCGGTGTTTTCAACACTGTACCCGCTTAGTGTTTACCCCTACCACATTTTGTCACACAAAAGGTGCAGAACAGAATTTCTAAGTCTTTCCCAAAAAAGTATCACTTAAAAAAACTTGTTACACAAGTAATACATGTTGTAGGGGGCTGCGCTGTAATCAATGGTATGATGTACAATCGAGGCCACCCTGCTGATTATGAAAACTGGGTAGAAGAAGGTGCAACAGGCTGGTCTTGGGAAGAAAACTTAGAGTACTTCGATATGACTGAAGGCAACAAAGAAATCGGTTCTCTCGTCGACGAGCAATACCACTCGTCTTCTGGTCCTCTACCTGTTCAGCGGGTAAGTTTGGACATTAACTAGTACAATAGTAACCGCCGGCCCCTTCGTCCGCGATAAATTACAATATAAACTTTAACCCCTGGATTGTCCAAAACTATGGCGGTGTTATTACAAAAAAGTTAAATACGTATTGAACCCTGGCTTTAAAAAGGTCTGATATTAAATGCAACTCAGTCGCTGAATGTTCGCCATCTTGCTCTTTTGTCTCGCTTTAGTTACGTTGGGTTAGACTTGTGAAAAAGGATAACGCGAACTTGCCTCGGGCGAGCGCGGTGCATTTATTTGGAATCTTTTTTAAACCAAGTATTTAATACGTATTTAACTTTTTTGTAATAACACTATACAATAAATGTATAAAATAAATGACAACAAATGTCCTGAAAACACGGTTTGAAGAGATTAGGCTTAAAATATACAGACTACAGACGTTCAATATATATAATACATCAATTTTCAACGAAACAGAGTTTGCCATTGATATCCTCTAGTAGATTATTACTGTCATTATAGAGTAGGTAATGATATTACTAGTTTCTTGCGATCGTTTAATGAATTCATTACTAAGTGAATCCTTTGAGTATTCAAAAAACTATCGATGCAGTAAAACGGTGGACGTCCGACATTTGATATATCGGATAAAATAAATCGATTGTGAACATCGATATTGAAAGATATTGTTTATTTAAATTTAGTAAAAAAAATTGGCGATATCTTGGAATGTCATGTAGTGGATTTTATATTTTATTCATAATCTTGTATTATTTCATTCTATATATTGTATTATTGATAGTGTTTTACGTAATATAGTTATCCGATATATCAAATGTCGGACGTCCACCGTTTTACTGCATCGATAGTTTTTTGAATACTCAAAGGATTCACTTAGTAATGAAACGCTTTTTGAAGTATGGTTAAATTGTGGCTAATCATTTCCACCGTCATATTTAATTATTTTGACCACATCTGTATCATCCGAATTACTGTTCCAAATGGTTCGTAGGTCCAAAAGCAGCAGATAACCAGGTTATTAATCAATAGGTTCAATATAATTCTCCTTCAAGAAGATTCAAATTACGAACATTTAAAAATCAAAGTCGTTTCACTTTCTAATACGAATTTTAATTCTAATTCTGTAATATTTATAATTTCGCCGTGCGTTTTAAATACTTTAAAGAATAATCTATGTATATAAAAGAACAACTGAGACATATTAGCGCACATCCCAAACTATTGGGTCCTAATTGCTTTCAGGTTCCTTATACACTGTAGGTAACCACTGAGGGAGGAGTCTATCTCTAGAATCCCCCATAATGAACCCTTAAGGTAGTGAAAAAGGGAATGACAAATTTTATGAAAATCTGTCTTTTTCCCGTCAGTCTGTTATTCTTTTCTAAACATATAGATATATAAGGTAAAGAGTTGAAAATAATTACTGAATAGAAAAAACGCGAAACCGCAAGAAAGTGCCAGTTATATTATAGATACTTTAGAATTCTTTGAGAGGAAGTGAAGAACGAAGGGTTAGGGGAGGGTAGGTGGTTCTCCGGTGCTCTCACTGACCGAACGAAACGCAACAATGTCAGCACTGTTATTTCACGTCGGTTTTCTTTGAGAGGGTGGTACTCCCCCGGTCGAGCCAACCCATTCATGCTGAAACCAGTAATAGCTTCAGCTTGGCTCTACCACCTACAAGCCACTGAAACAAATAATAGCTTGATTTTTTAGCCAACATGTTTTTTTAATCATGTATTATTTAAAATCTAGCGTCTTTTTAATGAATGCCTGGAGACTTTTTTACTTCTGATACGGCAACACTGATGAAACCATAGCATGGTGGCTTTTTCTAAATCTGTCGTCAAGCATCTGTCGGGGTGTTCTGGCAGCCGCAGTTGAGAGCCAGTCTAGGTTTAACGTGTTTGCCATCTTAGACCACAAACTCATTTAAAATGAAATGAAAACGTGGTCAAACGATAAAACCTACAAAGTATTTAAAAAACTACAAGTAGTTCAAAATACAATTAATAAAGTAGATATTGTATTAGTATTCTAATAAACGAACTAAGCTATCGAATGTAATAAAATGTTCATAATTACAGTTCAACTACCAAGCTCCCGAAATAGCCGTGATCCTAGATGTTATAAACCAAACGGGCTTTGATATTATAGAAGACATGAACAATCCCCATACTCCTGTAGGGTTCACTATCGCTCAAGCCTTCAACGAGTAAGTATTTTATTGGTAAAACCTTATATGTAAGGCGAATGCACCCATTAGAAAAAAAATACAAAGAAAAAAGAGCCAGCAGCAATGCGTTTTGTTAACATTCACAGTTCTGATGATGTGGATATAGAAGCAGCTAATGGTTTCACTGGCAATGTGGCGTTTTTTATTAAAACTTAATGGACGTTATCGAAACTTTCAAATATTTAAAATAGTTTGGATCTTACATACTTAGTGCCTGATAAATATTATCATTTAAACACATCGAAAATGGAAACGATCGTTAAAATATAATTCTACATAAGCAATTGATTCTCTTTTGCAACCTATTTATACCTTACTGCTCGAGGTCAGTTTATTTCGAAAATAGTTCATGTACTCTGGCCAGGCCTCTAAATGAGGAGGGAATAAATGTAAATGTCATTGAAAAGAGAAGATTTAACCTATTAATTTCTTATGTTGCCCATATAGGCTAAGGAACCATGTAGCAGACAAATAACTTACAATATTCTGCACGCTCCTCATCGCTGTAATATCTCTTTTGTGCGTTTTCTGCTATTGAGGAATAAAATGAATATAAAGGAGGAAGGTAGATGGGCCTCCGGCACCGTTACTGACCGAACGAAACGCAACAATCCAAGCACTGTTACTTCACGTCGGTGTTCTGTGAGAGGGTGGTACTAACCCGGGCGAGCCGACCCATTCATGCTGAAACTAGTAGTAACTACAACGTGGCTCTACCACCTAAAATCATTAATATATGCGTGTCAATTATTAGTCAAAACTATGAATAACATTGTAAAATATACTTTTTATAGAAATGGACAAAGAGTCACTCCGGCAAGAGCATACTTAAAACCGAAATCTGAAAGGCCAAACCTGAGCGTTAAATTACATGCAACTGTAACTAAAGTTGTTATCGAAGAACAAAAAGCTGTTGGAGTAGAGTTCTTTGATCAAAATGGAAACAAGAAAACAGTGAAAGCTAATCGAGAGGTTAGTTCTATAACTATTGTAGCATACTTGTACAAGTTAAAATAACTTGGCAAAGTAAAGAGTCCTTGTGAAGACATAACTTAGAATTATTTTAAACGAATAGTCAGTAGCGACATAAGACGAAGACTGCCACGCTGTTAAAAAGGCTCGCATTATGGCGGTTTAAGTAGTTCCCTTATACTTTTAAGGCTAGATAATGAAAAATCATGACCACGAATGAAGGTGAATTAAATCACCGTAAAGCGAAAATTCACACTACATATCATTCATGTGACACTAGGCTAGCACATTCCATTTTTTGAAAAACTTATTGATTTGATAAATTAGTATATTATAAGAAGTAATATTTGTATTGTCATTCGAATTTCGTATAACAGTACCAGCAAGAAAAGCTTATGTTTAATGTAGCTTTTCAAAATTACAACGATTAAAAGGATATTGTATAAGTAAAACCGATTAGCAAAGACTTTCTACTGAGATACAGTTATACTAAGATACAGTTATTAAGGAGTTCAGCCTAACAATGCTGATACAGATACTAATACTTAACAATTTAAAATTAATTAACTTGGATGAACTATGAAAGACCATGTTCTTTGTGAGGCCAATGATTTACAAGTGATACTTATCGCCATGTAATGAGGTGACAATTTCCTTCAACTCACTGTATCACCCATCGAATTCCAGTCTACAAACGCGGCTGCTGCAAGCGAATAGCTGGCGCCGCTATTTTTTATAAAATAGCAATTATATAAATCGCACTTATGTGCGGTTCCTAGTGTTATTGACTTTAGTAAAATTATAATACGCGCCTCACAGCAAAACGTAAGTGTTGAAGTAAATCAGTTATCTTTTTATACTCTGAAGTAATATACAAAGGATTTTCTATGATACCAAATTTTTGTTAAAAAAACCATAGTGTTCCTAGAGATTCCATTGGTTCCATAAAGACGATCAAGAAATTGAGTGCATAGCTTGCTTACCACATATCACCTTGCACGCTTGCACGCTTGCATACCACAGGGTTTTTTATTAGGAACATTTAGATATCACAATAATCGGATTAGAACAGAGGTTAATCAGTTAATGATAAAATATTTGATATTTATGAAATACTCATTAATGAGACTTATAAAACATTTTTGACGAATATACTCTGAGTTTTAAGATAGTGGTGAAGTAATGTTTGTTGAATATTTTTACGTTTTAACGTAGGACCTTTTTAAATAGTTTGATTATAAGCAGATATTTAAATTCTGAATGTAAATTCAAGTTAAATGGTTGATTTAATCTGTTCGCCTTATATGGAGTCTTGTTCCCTGCAAGGCCATTTGGAAGAGTTTAATAAAACTTAAATATAATGAACAATCACTAATTCTGCAATAACCAAAAATGGTTTATAACTTATATAATAAAACAATATTTAATGTTTTATTTTATTCTTTTAACTTTAATTTATTTGTTATGACGGCCTTCCGTGGTCTACCTACCTTATTGTAGGTATTGTATAGGTTTATGCTTCGATCAACAATCGAAGGGTGTATGTATGAAAATATAGTATAAAAATTATAACTATGCATATGACTTACTATGCATTAATACTATTTCTTACATGATATAAAAAAATAATTTGTCATATTGCGATATTATGAATCTAAAATACCTACTGTTAGAAGCGTGAAGTGACTCTCTAGTCTCTTTATATGGCGTTCATTAAACATTCCAATCTTTCGACGTTTCGCTAACTTACCCAGTGCAATACCAATATATTAATAACAAAAGTTTATGCGATCTATTGAGTTTCCTTAACGATTTTCTAGGTAATATTGAGTGCAGGTGCACTTAATACTCCTCACATACTTCTGCTGTCTGGTATCGGACCAAAAGAATCGTTGGAATCCTTTGACATCCCAGTTTACGCTGATCTTCCCGTTGGGTGCAACTTGCATAACCACGTTGGAACAACAATAAGTTTTGTTTTATCTAAGGTTAATGACACACGAACGCTTGACTGGAGTGCGTTCATGAAATACACGTTAGATCAAGGAGGTCCGATGTCTTCCACGGCCCTTACACAGGTGCGTTTTTTATTTATTTATGATATTTAATACCGTTTTAAAGTCGTGGTAGTCTAGTGGTTTGACCGGTGGAATATCAGCCCGGTGTCCGCAGGTTCGAACCCTGGCATATACCAACGAACTTTTCGGAATCCGCGTACATTTACTAATTTAAATAAGTAACGTTATTCACTGACGGTAAAGGTAAACATCGTGAGGAAACCTGAACCTGAGAAATGTTCTTGTAGTACTACTGTATGTGGGACAACAGAACTGTGGATTTCTCAGAGTTTGAAATCACCAATGCGTCGTGGGCCGGGGTAGTGATTATGACAATACCTCCTTCGGGAATAGGCCCATAGGCCTGCAGTGGGTTACTTACAGGCTGATGATGATGATGAACACCGTTTTATATGTCCCATGGAGTTTTAAAACTCATTCAGATCAGGCGAACAGCTTTCGTGAGAGTAAGGTAAAGATAAGGTTAGTGTATAAACTAAGCTGAAACTTCTTTGCTAACATATTAATAGATTAATATCATGTAAGCCCCTTTAAGTACTAATGATATTATTATTATAAATGACTGTTTTCTATTTTATCTCTCTCCAAACACCTCTCAGTGTATTCCGGTAACAGCACTTGATAGCCAGGTCCTCTCTAAGTTTATCGTATCTATAATCTTAGACCAGATCGTCATTTAACGTCAGATGAGATTATGATGAAACTTATGGAGTATTATTTTTGTTTCCAATTTGTTCTATTTCATATTTATCATTTATTGTTAGCTATAAGATGTCAGTGCTGCGAGCTTCGATCAACAATAACTAGATAAAGGGTCGGCGCGAAGAATACGTCTCGGTAAATAAGAGCTCACTTGAAATGTGTGCCCTTATTTTGTTTAGTTCGTTTGAAACACAGCCAATGTAAGCCCGTTTCACATGCCGCAGTGTATTCAAAAGATGCAAAAATAATACCAGAAAAAGCAATTTAACGACCGGGGTATCTTAATTTAGCTAAATAAAAGTTGAATAAGTGATATTTTAAGCTTTAAACTAACAAATAATATCAAATTTTGAACAATATTACCGATTTTAAACCTGTGATACAAATGTTTGGCCTCGCCACGCACAAACACGCACAGTAAAGGGGAAAAAGTACTTTATTCATTACGTGTTAAGGTTGAATTCACACTAAATGTTGTTTATGTTGTCTTTTCATTTGTGAGGGGAGTAATTTATTACTTTGCTCGTTTTATCGTAAGTATTAGATGATATTTTGAACATTTGTGACTTCATTACTAGGTGTTATGGTTGTAATTAGGTTGAACTTAAAATAGTTTTAAAACGTTTCTTCTCCTTTTCTTAGTAAACAAATAGCTACACATAAGTATATATTTACGCAGACGGCTTTTAGCTTCGATTTTGTACTAGACTCTTTATCTAGTTATTGTTGATCGAAAGGTGCGAGTGACTTTGACGTCGTGACAACGTTGATCTTATTACAATAGCATGTAAAAATGATACGTTCCAGGTGACAGGTCTTCTTTATTCGAGTCTTGCCGATATAAGTGGTCGACAGCCGGACTTGCAGTATTTCATAAATGGTCAATATGCAGAATGCTCAAAGACCGGCATGATCGGCGAATGCGCAGAGAGTGATCGAGAACAAAAAGGGCTCAACGTGACGTAAGACTAATACTCTGTGATAAATATAGACAATAAGTAATCTATACTAATATTATAAAGGTGGAGGGTTTGCTTGGTTGAACGCGCTAATCTCAGGAACTACTGGTCCGATTTGAAAAATTATTTCAGTAAGAGCAATAGAGCAATAGGAGCGGAGCACCAATGAAGAATGTTTCAAAATCGTTTTTTTTTGTTTCGTTTGAGAGTTTCCGCTGCGTGTTAGCGTTAACTCAAAGTAACTATTCCAGGCGGACGAAGTTGCGGGCAGAAGCTATTTCATAGATAATCAAACACGTTTCTATATTTTTAGTTTTTCTAAGTTTTGGGGAACTAAAAGAAAGTAAGAAACAAATCGAGTGTTAGTTTACACGCGGTAGAAGTGAAACTTAGTGTACTAATTAATTTTTAAGTGAATGCGATAAATATAGTATGGAGGAGGTAAACTTTAGTTTTCAGCATCATTTTGTAATATTTTAATGTAGGTATATTAACAATACTAGTAATACACAACACAGATAAAATATATAAAAGTGCGCGATAGTCACTACGATGCTATAGATTTCAACATTTCTCTCTTTTTCTCTCTTTGTATATCTTCGAGTACATTAAGAATATAATTTAGTATACACATGAATTCTAGTCTCCATGGTACGCCGAGTCTGTGTATGGGCCCGTATACGACCGTAGACTAGTGAAAACGTCTTGACCGTTAGAAGCCATCGCATAAAGATGAGACTGGTCACTGGTATCTGTTAGTCAAAACTTTTATTATAATGAGAAAATATTTGATTATTTGGAAAAAAACACATAACCGATTTTATAAATATTTTCGTCTACAGAAAGCTGCATTGTCAGCGATTACCATGAGCTACATTAGCGCACACGAAGCTGCAAAACGGATTAAATATTAGTTTATTTTCAAAATAAATAAAAAACTTGTATAGCCATTAAATAATACTGTAAAATATAACAACAAACATTCTTATTAATTTACTATCTTCTGCCCGCGACTTCCTTGGCGTGGAAGAGTTACTTTGGGCTAACGCTAAAAAACGATTTTGAAACATTCTTCATCGGTGCTACGTTCATATTGGTCTTAGCGTGATCATACATAGCCTCGATAAATGAGCTATCTAACACTGAAAGATTTTTTGAAACTGGACCAGTAGTTCCTGAGATTAGCGCGTTCAAGCAAAACAAAAGTCTCGAGCTTTGTAATATTTTATTTTTATTTTTTATTGGCGTAAGATAGTAATAAGTCTAGCTACGTTTTCTTAATTATGTGAACCTAGATAAGGTCTCATTCTTTTGTTAGAGGATTTTCTTATTAGAGACCTTATCTAGGTTCACATAATTAAGAAAACGTAGCTAGACTTATTACTATCTTACAATAATGAAAACAATAAAAATGAAATGATTATGTATGTACATATGTATGGGTATTCTTATTTCATATATAAATATTCAATATATTGATTTTTTTTTCTTTTGTTTTTTTTTGCACTTTTTATTTTTTATAGTTAAAAATAACTACTCATGGATAAAATAAAACTTAAAATAACTCTTTTATAAATAAACAAAAAAAACCTCAAGTACTTCATATACAGTTTGTAAGTTCTTAATAAAATATATACAAAAGCTCTTTGGCCTTAATTTATTTGTTACATTTTTTTAACTTTTCTTCAATTTGTACACAGAATTTTATAAAACTGTCTCTAGTGTTTTTGTTACTTACTCAATTTTTGAGTTCATTTTTACATACTGTGATACCAAGTTCCACTTCTAATTCAATTCTAATTTTTAAAAATATTGGACATTCTGTTAGAACTTTAAGGACATTTTGTTTTGTAATGTTATCACATATACATTCAGGGTGATTTTTAACTTTAAATTTATAAAGATAGTCTGCAAAAGCGCCGTGTCCTGTTAGCATCCTCCTTAGTGGAGGGGGAAAAGTTAGTATGTTTGATAACTTGGAAAGCCTGGAATAGGAAATCGTTAGGAAAAAATAGTTTAGTCGTTTCAGCCGTATTTTCTGAGATAAAACGTTCATTCCATTCCAATGAGGTGGTGATTCTAATACTTTTCTTTAGAAATGATATGGGACATAGATCACAGTGTGGTTCTGTTTTGATAAAAAGTGCAGCTTGTTTGGCCAAAAAATCTACTCTTTCGTTTCCCGTGATCCCCACATGTGCTTTGACCCAATAGAATTTAACTTCTCTTCTGAGATTTTGTAACTCTAATAATTTTATTCTAGCCGCGCATGACAAAGGGTGGAAGATTTGATAGTTTTTTATCGACTCTAAGGCTGATTTGGAGTCACAAAGTATTTTGACAGTTTCAAATTGAATTGCCATATCAATTGCTTTATGTAAAGCATATAATTCAGCTTGAAATACTGTACAAAATGGTGCTAATTTGTATTTCCTATATTCTACTTCGATACCATCTTCAAAGCAGGATAGTGCTGCACCTATTTTATTGTCAATTTTACTAGCATCTGTGTAAATTGTTAGACCAGGATTAATTTGGGCATCTATTAATTTTTTGTCATTAGAGTCGATGCACTCATACTCTATTTCATATTCATAAGCAGGGTGTGGAGATTCTAAAAAACTACTTTTATTCTTGCTCGCGCGGTACAGTGACACAAAATCTTACATCACTGCGACAACATTACACATATCACCTCCACACACATGCACGCATACACGCTTACACATGCAGGTGGAAGGGTTTTATTTTTTATGATTATTAAAAGTTAGTTTGTTATCTATAATTACACCTAATAATTTGATTTCCTTAACTATATTAACTGTAGAACCTCCCATTTGCAAAATTGGTGAATTGTATTTTAGTTTTTTGGTAATTATAAGTGCGTTTATTTTGTGTGAAGAAAAGTTGAGTTTGTTTTGGAGACCCCATGCATATACAAAGGACAATGTGCTGTTGGCTAAGTTTTGAATTTGAATAATATCGTGACCGGAGAACATTAAGACTACGTCATCTGCAAAAGCTTGGGAGTATATACCTTATAATGGTTTAAATTCATTTTAATCTGTTCTAGGAGATTGTAGAGAGAATCTTCAGTTGATCTTTGAGGAGTAAATCCATACTGCTGTTTACTCAAATGAGGTACAACATGCCATCTTACGCGTCGTATCAACATTTTTTCAAATATCTTATCTAGGATAGAAAGCAGTCCAATGGGTCTGTAGGATCGAGGATTGCAATAATCTGTCTGCCTTGTTTTCTGAACGTAATAATTATCGCTTTTTTCCATTGTTTGAGAAAGTAAACCAATTCTAGACATTTATTTATTATGTGTAAAAATACTTTGTCATTTGCTGTTATTGATGCGATACAGATATCAGCTGTAAATCCGTCATATCCGGGAGCTTTTTTAGGGTGGAATGTCTGCATATCATATTGGTTCGTGGCAGTCATTTCGTTAGCAGAATCTCTAATTATTTTATGTTGCGGTAGATCATTCTGTAATATATCATCTGGGAAAAAGGTATTAGCCAATGTTTCTACTGATTCTGACGGGTTAAGAATACTACCATCATTAATGAGGAGTTGGTCTGCGTGTCGTGGCGAGAATTTGCGTAAAACTCTATAAACTCCATTCTAGAAAATTTATTTTCCTTGCTTTGAAAGAAATTGTTTCCATCTCGCGGTTTGAGCACTTTTGATAGCATGTTCGTAGTTTTCCTTTTCTTTCAGGTATTCGCTAATAACATAGGGACGGCGTCTAGGTGCAGCACAAGTGATTCTTCGTTTCTTAGTAAACACCATTTTCTTGAGCCCCTCCAGATCTTTGTTCCACCAAGGTAATTTTTTATTATAATATTTGTTATGTTTTATAAATGGAAGACACGAGTCGCATGTGTTTTTGATTGCTATTAGATATTTATTTACTATTTCTATTAGATCATTGGTAGAATCAATTTCATTAATTTCTACAGTACTAATATTATTATTCTTCAAATGTTTACTTAGCTCTTCTTTGAAGTCAGCCCACTTAATTTTACTGGCATTATAGATTCTTGTTGAATTAGTTTTAATGTGATTATTGTAATCATTCGTTTTTAATATGAGTTTAAGGCAATTGTGATCAGAAGAAGTTACTCCGGAATCCACTGTCCAGTCTTTAACTTTACTTAATAATGCCTCTGTACAACACGTAATATCTATATGGCTTTTAAAAATTTGATTACCTCTGATCGTAAAGAAAGTCTGTGTATTATTTAAAATATGTAGGTTTTCTTCATTAAGTGCACCTAATAATTCACAACCTCTTTCATCATTTCTTATACTACCCCACCATACATTCCAAGCATTATCATCTCCTCCTATTATTACTTTATTCGTATTAAATTGGGATAGTATACATTTTAATGTGTTTAAATATGGTTCTATAGGTTTGGATCTTTCAAAATATACAGAAATTAAACCAATTCTTCCATCATTTGTTAAAATTATACCCGCCGCAATGTTATTAGAAATAAAGCTAGGATCGGTTATAATTTGTAAGTCATCATCTATATTATAATAAAACTGTAGCAGGGTCAAATCTGTACATTAAATATTTTTTGAAAATTTTGATGGGGGTAGGCTTTGTTGTCGATATAGAAGCCAAAAATAACCCTTTTAAAATTTTTGTCTGTCTGTCTGTCTGTCTGTCTGTCGCCCCTTTTTATTCTGTGTGACGGAATCAATTGTCGAAGTTTGGAGTTTGTGATATTGTTTAAATATTCTACTTGTGTTTTTATGCCTAGGAATTCGTGTATAGATGTTTTATGTGTCCCTACTATGCTTATAAAATCTTTAAATTTTTGAGTATTTAACCTAAAATCATTCTCTAAAATGTCTAAGTCGAATCTCTTAACTATAAGCCACTTATCTTCCTGTTTATACGCTTGCCCTTCCTTAACGGGTAAAATTCCAGGTTTTCTTTCAAGTTTTTGAAGTTGACGGCCCTGGCTCAGGGGAAGGAGGATCATTACGATCACGCGCCACCTGTGGAGGACGTTTAACGTTTTTTAATGCTACCTTGGTTTCTCTTTTACCTAATTCAACTGGAACTACGTTTCTATGTGCTTTTCCTTTTACTTTGGCCTTTTTGTACCTAGCCTTATCTTTACTTTTTCGTGTGTTAACGTCTTTAATAAACACCGTGTCACCCTCACTTAGTTCTATATTCTCACCTAACTGTTTTTCTCTGATGTTTTCCTTTCTTCTAAGTATTTTGTCAGATATGAACTGGTATAGGCACTTAGTGCGTTTAGCGTGGTCTTTCATTAACTATTGCATGTAACATTTTTCGTCGTCTAACACCATTCGAGATCGTATTCGGTCACACAGACTCTAATAAAGTGTTCGACGGTGAAGACGACGAAAAATGTTACATGCAATAGTTAATGAAAGACCACGCTAAACGCACTAAGTGCCTATACCAGTTCATATCTGACAAAATACTTAGAAGAAAGGAAAACATCAGAGAAAAACAGTTAGGTGAGAATATAGAACTAAGTGAGGGTGACACGGTGTTTATTAAAGACGTTAACACACGAAAAAGTAAAGATAAGGCTAGGTACAAAAAGGCCAAAGTAAAAGGAAAAGCACATAGAAACGTAGTTCCAGTTGAAATAGGTAAAAGAGAAACTAAGGTAGCATTAAAAAACGTTAAACGTCCTCCACAGGTGGCGCGTGATCGTAATGATCCTCCTTCCCCTGAGCCAGGGCCTTCAACTTCAAAAACTTGAAAGAAATCCTGGAATCTTACCCGTTAAAGAAGGACAAGCGTAAAAACAGGAAGATAAGTGGCTTATAGTAAAGAGATTCGACTTAGACATTTTAGAGAATGATTTTAGGTTAAATACTCAAAAATTTAAAGATTTTATAAACATAGTAGAGACACATAAAACATTTATACACGAATTCCTAGGCATAAAAACACAAGTAGAATATTTAAACAATATCACAAACTCCAAACTTCGACAATTGATTCCGTCACACAGAATAAAAAGGGGCCTCATCAATCCTCTTGGATCATTAATTAAATCTATTTCCGGAAACCTAGATTACCAAGATGCGATCCGTTATGATAAAGAAATTTCTATGATTGTTTCTAAAGAAATTGCATTAGACAAAAAGATAACTGTTGTCACTAAAATGTTGGACAACTCTGTGAATAATACTGAAACTTTTAACGATAATATGGCGATTTTAGACAAAAGGCTAAAAAGAATTGAGGAACTCATAAAAGCACAAAATAATAAAGAAAATAATTGCTTATATCTCAC
>MU160554.1:17625-65225 GCA_015888305.1 Antheraea pernyi | reverse complement strand
GGGCGGAGGCGGTGGCGGCGGACCCGCTGCTGGGGGCTGTGGCGGGGCGACGGGCTGCTGTTGCTGCGGAGGCTGTGGCTGTTGCTGCTGTTGTTGCAACTGGAAACATTAATAACATAGTTAACGTACATTGTTCATCTGTTTTCCCAAAAGTAATATACCAGGTGAAAGGCTAAATGCTCGCAGTATTCTGGGATATGACTCTTCATGGTGACATTTAACATACAAAATAATAATATCAAAACAAATACTAATAAACAACCAAAAAACCCAAGTGAAAGTTTGTTCTAAGACATTCTAAATTATAAACACAATCAATTTATACCCCTAGGTGCAAACCTGGAGTTAATAACTTTCGATAATAAAACGTACAATAAGCCCTTTTGTTTTGTTCCTTACGTTCCCACTTTCCTTTCAAGTGAAATCACCCGACTGTCAATAACACTGCGCTTTAACATAGACGCGTAGAGGATTGTGTATAATTTTTGTATTTTTCTAGATAATTTGATCAAATATCGAGCACCTATTTTTTAAATTGATTTAGAATGAGAATCGAATACATAGTATCCTTTGTAAATATTGCTACTGTCTAAGCATTCAGCCTGTATAATGAATTTAGATTACTAATGGTAGAATAGCACAGCGGTTCTCAATCATAGACGTAAGGAGCATGATATATGATGAATAGGCTTATAAATATAGCACTTCCACTAATAAATAAACAACGTCCGGTGAAGCTGTTAAGACCTTGCTAGGTCAATAGTAAAGTCAGCTCGAAAAAAAAAACTTATATTAAACTAATTATATATTATAAAGGGCCAACAGAGAGTTTTTGGTGGGATCTTTGAATGTAATTTTATTTTATATTTTATTCATAATCTTGTGTTATTTGGCTCTATATTTTGTAATATTGTTGGTGTTTTACATAATATAGTTTGGTTATATGAACAAGTGTAGTGGATGAGAAATAATACCATAGAGCATAGATTCTGATTTGCCACAAAAACTCCTTGAAAAGTTCTAACAAGACGGACACCATCTTGTTTGTTTATATAAAATGATCACAAGAAACTTACTTACTGACTCGAAAATGACAGTAATAATCGATTTCCAATAGATTGATTTGATTGATTGCCAAAAATAAAATAAAGGGACAATACCATCTCTGCTTGTTTATGAGTACTATATGGACTAAAAAATAAATCTGCTGATAACAGAAAATATCAAACATTTACAGCTGACAATGTAGGTAACGCGGACAGATGGCGTTGAAAATAAATCTGACAACTCGGTGATTGTACAATTGATTATATTGTAACTTTGTTATTAGAAGTATAAAGTGAAATGAAATACTTACCACTGGTGGCGGTTGGGGCGCTGCCGGCGGAGTCGGCGGGGCCAACCCACCCTGAAATACATATAAAAATATATGTATGATACTGTCTTTTTATTTATTAGAATCATACTCCTCTATATTGATTACTAGCAGACTACAACATAATATCAATTCAATGTAATCAAATCAAATTTAACAGCTTTTTGTATGTTGGTATCAAAGTTATACACTTACAACAAACCAAAAATTATAATATCCTATGCCATAAAGACAGAGTACGGTTTGAAGTTTGATTCCGTTTTAGTTTTCGTGCAAAGTTCCTTACCGCGGTTTACAGTTACGGACTTGACTGATGTATCATTGATTCTTATTTGTTTTTTTAAATACTTAAGCTATTTAATATTCTTTTATATAATTAATAATTCACCATTTTATATCTAATTTTAAATAAAAGAATATTTTTCCTAAGATTATAGATTAAACATTTTTGATTCGATTCCTTACTTTGACATTATTTGCGTTGAAAAAATGTTTGGCTAAAATATATACAGATTACACCGAGACTTGAGAGAGGGGAGAGGGGACATAACGCTTTTGCCTTATGTGTCGAAGATATACAGATACAAACAATCTAAAACCCCCACATAGGATTACATTCGAAATTCAATGAAAAAATTTTGTTTTTGTAACTGCTTAGGTATTAGTGTTTGACTACAATTTGATGTTAAATGGCGTTATGGTCGAAGATAGTAAACATGTTAAGCCTAGAGGGCACTGGTTCTCGAGTACAACTATCGGAACATACCAACAGATGCTTGGTGATAGATTTTCAACTTGGTAGTTTACCAAATGAGGTTAGAAAACATGATACCATATGTTTTCGTTTAGACTTCAGGCTTAGACTCAGACTCATGGGTGTTCAAACGGGTTATCAACTAAGCAATCATCGCTTCAACGGTAGTTCCATAGCAAATCTACAGTAGAATGTCCCTTATTTACCAATTACCTTTTTTGACTTAGGTATAAAGATTTAAGAGAAAAATAAATCCCCTGTTGTTTAATCGTGCCTTTTATATCATAGGAGGCAAGGTCACCTTATCTTAAGTGATCACCACTGTCCATAGACACTAGCAACACCAAGGGAGTCGTAAGTGCGTTGCCAGCCTGTGTTGGCAGGTGGAGTAGTAGGGAGGGGGGAGGGGTGAGGTGGGTGAGGGTTCATAAATTAATTTTTATCTTGCTCGCTTTATTGAATAATTTGTCAAATATTATTAATTTTCCATGTATTATGAAGAGATTGAGATTGAGAAATTTTCATATGGGAGTTAAAAATTGAATCGGTATATTTTACCAAAGCTATATACAAATAGGCACTGGGGAAACGGTTAAAAGCATCTCCCACCTCTGTTTCTCAGCCGATTTTCCTCTCCGATTCTTTTTTTTATTTTGTAGTTATTGTCAAGCTTTAGGGTTATCAAATATGTGTTAAAAAAACGGATTTTTTTTTCTCTCTATGGTTGAAGTTCGACCACTGGACTAGCCCTTGTATTATTAATTCTCTATCTACTATGATTTCCCTTGGGATAGAGAAATTTTCATATGAGCGTCAAACATTTAATTTGTATATTTTACCAAATATTATTAATTCTACATCTACTATGATCTCTTGGGATTAGGAAATATTGAAAAGGGGGTCAAAAAAAATTTTGTATATTTAGATAAGGTCAAAAAAGCCAAATCGGTAAATAAAGGACACCCTAAACTACAGGTAGTTTGGTGAGAGAAATTAATGTTATGGGTGATGTGTGTCAAGGAGTGATTTCGGTTAGTTGTACAAGGGGTGATTTCGTTAAGTTGTACAAGGGGTGATTTCGGTAGGTTTTACAAGGGGTTATATCGGTTGGTTGTAGAAGGGGTGATTTCGATTGTGTGTAAGTATACTCACGTTGGTGGCGGGCGCGAGGTTTTGATGCGGCGGGACAGGGGGAGGCGCGGGGGGCGCAGCACCCGTCACCGCCGACAGCGACATGTTCGGGGGCATCGGAGCGCTGTGTACAACAATCAAATATTTATATGTATATAAATGTCTTAATATACATATAAAAATTCAGTGTCATGATGTTTGAAACTACTCAACCGATCTTCGTGAAACGTTGGCACTTATGTATAATTTGACCCAACTTAAGAGATAGGATAATTTCGATTAATGGCATTGACATTTTTTAATTACAAATTAAATGATTGTCAATGTTGATTATTTCTATTACTTGTAAGTTTGACTTGCCTCGAATAGAGATGGCGCTTTGAATTACTACGTTGACAGAAAACTGTGGGACCGAGCGTTATAGACATCTCATAGATGGCGCCACATTTTAATTTTGTAAATAGTTTATCATAATTTAAATTCAACATATAATAATTGAGCCACAGCAAAGCGGAACCGGGTCAACTAGTGTATTTTATAAATATTTATGCCCTTACCTGTTGGTGCGATGGTGTCCAGGCGTAGGCTGGCTAGGCTGATGCGGCAGAGTGTGGTGGACGCCGTGTGGAGGCGGTGCAGGAGGAGTCGGCTGCTGGGGCTGAAAGACAACAAAGAAATCATGACGGTCGATTGTTTTCCCCAGCAATGTCCATAGGTTCGAACAATGACGTGTACCGGCAAATTTTACAGAAATCAGAAATGGTAACACACCAATGGCTGAGAGTGAAGAAAAATATCGTAATCAAACATGAACCAGAGAAATGATTATGGAACAGGTTATAAAGTACAAATAAAATGCATCTGATCGTTCTAGAACCTTAGTTCCCAAAGTTGTTCGGGTCCACGGTAGAATATTTATGCCCTTACCTGTTGGTGCGATGGTGTCCAGGCGTAGGCTGGCTAGGCTGATGCGGCAGAGTGTGGTGGACGCCGTGTGGAGGCGGTGCAGGAGGAGTCGGCTGCTGGGGCTGAAAGACAACAAAGAAATCATGACGGTCGATTGTTTTCCCCAGCAATGTCCATAGATTCGAACAATGACGAAAACTGACAAATTTTATAGACATCTCGTATGACTGATTTTAAAATGGTAACACCAGTAAACTGAACCAGAGAAATGATTAGGGAATAGGTTATAAAGTACAAATTTTTGTTCAAATGCGTCTGATTGTTCTAGAGCCTTAGTTCCCAAAGTTGTTCAGATACTCGACAGGGGTCTACATTGGCGTGACAAAAAAAAATGGGGATTCACAATTCGTAAGGTTCACGATAATTTATCTACTTTTGATAGTGAAGAACTAAAATGCTGGCTAGACTTTACCTATCAACGTAGGCGGATAATATTTTAAGACACTGTTACTTGTAAAAACTTGCATATCCCATATTCAGTACAATGTAGAAATTACAACTTTCGTAGGAATGTCGCTGTAGGGGTTCCACCGGAACCAGCTACATTTTGAAAGTGGTATATGAGAAAATAGTCTGGGAACCTTTGTTCTAGAGTTTAAAGCTTTCATACAAACGCACAAAAACAAACAATCTCATTAGCTTTTATAATATTACCTGATGGTGAGGATGCGGCGCGTGATACTGCGCCGGCTGCGCGTGGTACGGCTGATGTGGCTGATGGGGCTGATGCTGGGGCGCGTGGTACTGGGGTTGCTGCAGCATCGCAGCGTCTTCTCTGGTCATCGTCCTTCGATGTTAACACAATTACCACATTCATACGTGTACGGTCTACGTACATTGCATGTCGCTCTACTTATCATGTGCGCATGCGCATAGCACATCACTACATATAGTAAAACAAAGTGCTCTGTCACGTCTGTATCTCTGTTCGTGATATTGTAATGGGTCGGCTCGACCGGGGTAGTACCACCCTCTCATAGAAAACCGACGTGAAGTAACAGTGCTTGCATTGTTGCGTTTCGTTCGGTCAGTGAGAGCGCCGGAGGTCCTTCCTCCCTCCCCCAACACAGGCTGGCAACGCACTTGCGACTCCCCTGAAGTTACTAGTGTCTATGGACGGTGATGATCACTTAACATCACCCACCTATCCGGTTACCTGCTATGACATAAAAAAAAGAAAAGATAAACTCAAAAACTACTAAACGGATACTCATACGGTTTGCACCAGTAGATAAAGTGATTCATGAGGAAGGTTTAGGTTAGTTGTCAAGGTTTTTTTTTAATTGTCAAAGCGGGATTACGTCCACCGGTCGAGCTAGTTTTAAATAAGTTATATTTCTAAAATAATTTGATAGTCCAGTCACGTTCAAGCACTCAGGTTACACAAAAACATTATTTTAACACAAAAACATATGTAAGGCAAGGACTTACTCCTCACTCCTACATAATGGACTTAAGAATTCGGCTCTGATTACAAGTACTGTTTAGTACAAAGATGAGAAAGAGATGGAATGCGGAAAAGAGAGACAGAGAGGAATATGTAGATGTAATCTTCATTTCAATACACAACGTCACATCTTGAACAACATAACAAAGGAATGTAAGGCAAGGACTTACTCCTCACTCCTACATAATGGACTTAAGGATTCGTCTCTGATTACAAGTACTGCGTAGTACAAAGATGTGAAAGAGATAGAATGCGGGAAAGAGAGACAGAGAGGAATATATAGTATTGTAATCTTCATTTCAATACACAACGTCACATCTTGAACAACATAACAAAGGAGTTCAAACACAACCAGTACAGGATTTTTTAATGAAGCTCAGACTATCAAAGACTGGCCCCTCTGAGTGAGGCCATGTAATCTACAACCACACTCAAGATTAATTAACAAATGAGACTCATTACCATTAGGAAATAATAATTAAAAGAATAAATATACTCCTTATCTAGGCCGTTATTATATATACTTGTCTACAAAATCGTTCGGTTCAAAATGTTTATTTTATTCCACGAGAATTTCTTGTCTTTTCTACTAAGTGTAGTCGTCAGTTGTGTTTTTTTTATTAATACTTTTTTTATTATCTCTTTCTTCCTACATAAAAATATTGATATACAGTATAGATCTGTGACTCCGAAAGTGGTCTATATCAACACCCCGGGTTCGACAACGACCGGTAAAGATGTTTATGTCAGCGATAAAAAATTAGGAGGTATATGATTGTAGGTCGAGATTCAAAGGCGGGTCAATGATAGCGAATCTCATTTGAACAGGTTATATGGATTTAATTTTGATTTTGTAAACACTTGAAGTATGTAATTAAATAATACTTCGTTTTAATATGAAGCTTTACTATTCACAAATGATAAAACTGCTTCATTATATTGATATACAGTATAGATCTGTGACTCCAAAAGTGGTCTATATCAATACCCAGGGTTCGACAACGACCGGCAAAGATGTTTATGTCGGCGATAAAAAATTAGATCTATGATAAGAGGTTGTCAACGATAGCGAATCTCATTTGTTCAGGTTATATGGATTTAATTTTGATTTTGCAAACACTTAAAGTATGTACTTAAATAATACTTAATTTTAATATTTATATTCACAAATGATAAAACTGCCTTTTTGAAACATATTAAAGGTTGAGAAATTTACAAAACAATAAATATCATACAAAATCGAAATCCAATTACTCTTTATCTAATTTAGGCCCTGATAAGGAACTTATGAACAAGCAAATACAAGCAGCAAATTTACGCGTAAACGAAAATATTGTAAGTGGTCAACGAAAATGTTTCGGAACACTTCATATAGTTTCTAGAGATCATTTCTGAAGACTACACTCAAAACACCAACCGTGTTATTACAAAAAAGTTAAATACGTATTGAATACTTGTTTTAAAAAAGCTTGGATACTTACGTATTAAACGCACCACGCTTGTCGACGGTTGCCGCGGCAAGGTCGTGTTATCCTTTTTCGCAAGTCTAACCTAACTTAACTAAACAGAGATAGAAGAGCAAGATGTCGTACGTTCGGCGAGCGCGGTGCATTTAATATGTAAGTATCCAAACTTTTTTAAAGCAAGTATTCAATATGTATTTAACTTTTTTGTAATAACACCCCAAATGAATCTATACTTCTATACTAATATTATAAAGAGGTAGAGTTTGTGAATTTGTGAGTTTGTGACGTTGTAAGGGGTAATCTCAGGAACTACTGGTCCGATTTGGAAAATTCTTTCAGTGTTATATAGCTCATTTATCAGGGAAGGTTATAGGCTATATATCATCACGCTAAGACCCATAGGAGCGGAGCAGCAATGAATAATGTTGCAAAATCGAGGTATTTTTTCCTTTTCAGAGCTTCCGCTGCGTTTTAGCGCAAAATAACCATTCCACGCTTACGTATTACCGCCCAACGAAGTGGGCACGGGTCGGCTAGTATGAAATAAACTAACTTAATGTAAGGTAACACATGCACCATCTAGTAGCTGCTGATGGTACTATATCAGTTACCGGCAGATAATTATCAAAAAAAAGTTAGGATGTAACGAACGTATAGGACACGATGGCAGAGTTAAGATATAATATTTAGTAGAAAGAAACAAAGAAATCGTTTATTCATAATGCATTATATAATACAAAATTACATAAGAATCTATCGCAGCATTATGAAAGGGTGTCGAGCCTAACATATGCTGAATTGTCATAAGAAAGACTCAGTGCCGATTTACAGCTGGAACACAGTTCAAGTTACGGTACATAACGAATAAAATATTATATAAAAACTGTTAAATATACTATATATAAGGCAATTAAATAAAACAAAAAAAGTGTGTGTTTGTATGTACTCATGTACACGCGTTAGAAGTTATACTTCATTGGCGTAACAAGATAAAAATCTTATCAAAAATTTTATCTTTCGCCTTATTCTACGTTTGTAGAAAAAACGACACTAACAATAGAAAAAAGCTATTTAATACATTGAAAGTTTGAATACAAAGAAATACAAACAACAAACGTAAAGAAACAAAATGTTGACTATAGCAAACTTCAGGGTGTCGGTTTTACGTGACGGTGTGCGCGCGCATCGTAAAAATTTACTCTTAACCTTTTTCCCTAACGCACCAAAAGAAGTATAACTTCAATAATAGAATACATAAAACATCATTTTAACATATATAAAAAAAGCGATTGCGGACGTAAACAAAATGTATGCAACAATAAGTAGATATTTAAGTTTACGCACATTGCGATATTAGTAAAAGGTTTTTAAAATTAATTTTAAATGTAAGTCTACAGTGTAATGTATAAGTTAGGGTACATTTCGTTTACTCACCTGTAACCCATATCCTCGTCCGTGTGCGTATTATTGTACCCGTTGTAGGGAACCGGCGGGTTTGGGGGCTGGAGGGGCGGCGGCGCTGAGTTGCCGCTCGGTTTGTTCGCTAAAATCTGTAACAATTAACGGAATTATAAGCTTCAATTATTGAACAACGCGGTGAAGTGCGAAGACCGATCGACAAAGCGACGATCATAGGAAAAAGGAGTATGCAGAATTGGATCCAATTTACGCCTGAACAGTCCAAAACCATAACCGTGTTATTACAAAAGAGTATTAAAAATACGTATTAAATACTTGGTTTAAAAAGGTTTCGTAATAAATGCACCTTGCTCGCCCGAGGCGAATTCGCGTTATCCTTTTTCACAAGTCTAACCTAACGTAACCAAGCGAGACAAAAGAACAAGATGGCGAACATTCAGCGACCGCGGTGCATTTAACACGAGACCTTTTTAAAGCCAGGGTTCAATACGTATTTAACTTTTTCGTAATAACACTGTAAATGTTTAAGCTCCATACAAACGAATGTCGAGCGTATGAGACAAAGGTCAATAGACTGTTGGCTGCATAAGTTTTATAGAAACTTAAGTGATAGTATAATTTATATTTCGATTAACATGTTCAATAATTTTTAATTACAAATTAAATGATTGCCAATGTTGTTTATTGTTATTAATTGTAAGTTTCATCAGACGCTTTAAATTACTTTGTTGACAGAACATTGTAACACCGATTGTTATAGATATCGCATAGATGGCGGTACGTTTTAATTTTGAATCTCTTTTTCAATCCCGTTCAATACGTATTTAACTTTTTCGTAATAACACTGTAAATGTTTAAGCTCCATATAAACGAATGTTGAGCGTATGAGGCAAAGGTCAATATTCATTTATTGATATTAATTGTAAGTTTCATCAGACGCTTTAAATTACTTTGTTGACAGAACATTGTAACACCGATTGTTATAGATATCGCATAGATGGCGGTACGTTTTAATTTTGAATCTCTTTTTCAATCCCAATTTATTTTACGGTGTACGTAGCCGGGTCAACTAGTGGATATATAGAATAAAGTAAGGTCTCACCTCGAGCGTGTGCATCATGGCACGAGCGAAGCTGTCTGCGTCCTCTCTGCATGAGAAGTTTAGGCCGTAGACATGACGAGCGTCACGCCACTGGTGGAACGTAGAAGTGGCCTGATTATATTTGAGCCCCCGAACTATACCGCAGTTTATCACCACCTGCACACACATAATTCGATGAAAGAATGATTGTGGTTAGTGATTCCCTCTAAGTTCCTGAAATAACCCACAGTACTTTTCAGGGACGGATACATCGTGAAGAAACTATAGCAAAGTTATTGCAAGTCTTTCAGGTTCTCATAAATTTATTGTGAGGGAAGGGAATTAAGGGAGAAGGGGGCAAGTCGATTTTCATTAAATCTTACGTAGGGGTAAGAGGGGTTGAAGAATGATCACGTTATTATTGTCGGGCAAAACATACGAGTAAAAATGGGTGGTAATCAGATTACTTTAAACTATCTTTCTTTTTTTTTTTTTATTCGAAGGAATATCAACAGATTTTCATACATAATTCAAAATACAATAGTCAACTTAAAGCTAATTAAAGATATTAAAGTTAAAGTGCTGATTAAAAATAAATAACAGTGGAAAGTTACATATTACGCAACCTGATTAAAGAATGTTTTGATGACCGCCTGTTTTGCTGCATTAATTGGAGTATTAAAAAGATCTAAATTAAATTCTTTACTAAGTTTATTGTAATTATAACTACTTCGCAAAAAATAACTATTCTTTCTGTAATTGGTATTTGAATGAGGCACATATATCTACGAGCTATGTCGAAGAACAATAGACGAAGCCCTTAAATAAATTTTTGAGAGGAGATCCGGACAATCGACCTTATTTTGGGCAATTTTTAAAAAGAAAGAAATGTCTGCAAGCATACCTCGTTTATCCAGGGGTAGTAAATGGTGCAATTTACAATGCTGCTCATAGGATTTGGAATCATATCTTTCTAGGCTAGAATATGCCCAAATTTGACACGATTCTTCTATATATTTTAATAGTTCCCATTAAAGTATTATTTAATGTTTATATCGCTATCTAAACATTCTCAAATACGAGTATTTACTAGTTTTAATAAAATTAATAAGGCGAATGGTGTTTTTATAAATAAATCCATCGTATTTACAGAGAAAATACATATTTTGAAAGATCGCACGTGTAATTAGGACGGGGAGGTCAAGACAAATTTCACGACATCTTCTCCAGGTTTGAAAGGGGGTTTGAAAACACCTCACGTACGTAATAGACGCTCCGTAACGCACCAAAAGAAGTGTATTATCGTGAAGTTTAAATGAAATAACAATAACCATAAACGAAGGCAAAATTGTCATCTCTATGCATGAGACATTAACCAAAATGTTTTTCCAAGATAACTAGCAATCCATAATCTCTGTCTGCTACGACTAGTAACATCAGTATGATTATATATTTATTTAAAACTTCGTTGTTTTCAAAACATAATCGTTGGTTTAAATTAATACCACATTAATTCACTCAATTCTTCGGGCGGTACGTTAGTGACAGGTGACACCTGTCATTAGTGACAGGTGTCAGTAGAATGACAAAAAGTGGATTGGAATTTTAACGGTGATGGAAACGAATTTGTTTGAGGGACATAAAACAAAGTTATTGTACTATTATATTAAAATAACTCTACATTACTTGAATAGATATGTAAAACAAATCTAAGACAGATATAATATTTATCATGAGACATTATAAAAAACTTGTGTTTAATTCAAACAAGGTAGAAGTGAAACTTATTATTCTGATGGATTTTAAAGAGAATGAGATGAATACACTATAGTTATATATAGTAATATTTTGAAATGTTTTAACAATGTAAATAATACACAATACAGAGTATTTTCTCTCCCTCTCTTTGCATATATTTTAAGTACATTACATACATACAGACATTCTTGATAATTTAATGTATGTGCGTAAAAACTTTGCAAAACTGCGTTTAGTAAAAGACCGGCATAATTTAAATACTAGAAACTGTAACGAACTGTTCTTAGGTAATAGTGTTAGGTTTTACAATAAAGTCCCAAAGCATGTTACCGATTTGTCGGACTGTAAATTTAAGCGCCACGTCAAGCGGGTTTTGCTGTCAAAAGGCTATTATAAAGTGGATCAATATGTGAACGATGGTGATATCTGGAATTGATTCCTCTCTGTGCATCCACTAAAAACGATTGTATAACGTATTGGAAATATATATGTTAAAAAGATGTACCCGATCGAGTTTCTTGCCGGTTCTTCTCGATAACTGGGTCGTTTTCCGAACCGGTGGTAGCTTTGACGTTCATAAGTACTAAGTAGGGCCTAAACTGAATAAAGTATTTGATTTGATTCGATTGAGAATATATTATCCACACTAACAACCTATATATACATTTATAGCTATCTCATTTCGTTTAATAAAATCCAATTCATATCGCCCTAATAGAAGTGTCACTTGAAATAAACTTATTTTTCAAATATTTGTATGGTGTAAGTGGTATCTATTTTCTTTACTCTTCTTTAACCGACCTAATACTATATTAGGCAATTTATTTGTTACGCTTTCAAGTCTTAAATGCTTCCAATGCATCATGACCTTCTGCATACTCGTTATCAGGTGTACACAGAACACCTCATACAAAAAGAAGTACACTTTCCGAGGAATAGATAAAATCTACATTTACGCGAACGGAACAGCCGGCAAATGCTAGTAAATAATAAAAAAAATTAACCTTGTATCGTATTGATACCAAACTAACAAAGAAAAATGAATCTTTCGGTGATTGTAGTCTGTTAACAGGAAATTTTTGGCAAATATTATATCTATACTATATTATAGAGGTAAAGAAGCTTGTGAGTTTGTGACGTTGTAGGGGGTAATCTCAGGAACTACTGGTCCGATTTAATAAATTCTTTCTGTGTTATATAGCTCATTTATCGAGGAAGGTTATAGGCTATATATTATCACGCTAAGACCAATAGGAGCGGAACACCAATGAAGAATGTTTCAAAATCGGGTTTTTTTTCCTCTTGAGAACTTCCGCTGCGTGTTAACGTTAGCCCAAAGTAACTATTCCCCACGGACGAAGTCGCGGACAGAGGCTAGTATGTTATGTAGGTAGTAGTTGAATTTTTTAAATAATACATTTGAGTCATTTGATCCCACATTCTGGTTGCGGGAGCGCGCCACGAAGCACCCAGTCGTAGCCCAGGTTCCAAAGTAAGGGCCCCAAGGCCGACCCTTGTGGGACACCGCATGGGGTCCCGCGGCGAATTAGCCGCCCTCGACTGTCCTCATAGGCGACCTCCCTATCTTCGAGATACGCCTCCAACAGCCGCCGCAGGTACGGGGGCACTCCGAAATATCGGAGCGCCTCCCGTATAACTCCATGCGGCAGGCTGTTGAAGGCGTTGGCGATGTCCAAAGACACCGCCAAGACCCTCTCCCCCTGGGAGGTCGCTTCAGTGGACAAAGACTTCAGGAGGCACAGAGCGTCAATTGTAGTAAGGTCTCACCTCGAGCGTGTGCATCATGGCACGAGCGAAGCTGTCTGCGTCCTCTCTGCATGAGAAGTTTAGGCCGTAGACATGACGAGCGTCACGCCACTGGGGGAACGTAGAAGTGGCCTGATTATATTTCAGCCCGCGAACTATACCGCAGTTTATCACCACCTGCACACACATAATTCGATGAAAGAATGATTGTGGTTAGTGATTCCCTCTACGTTTAAGTTCCTGCAATAACCCAGAGTACTTTTCAGGGACGGATACATCGTGAAGAAATTAGGGCAAAGCTATTATTGGACTTTCGCTCAAGTCATTCAGGTTCTCGTAAATTTATTATGAGGGAAGGGAATTAAAGGGAGAAGGGGGCAAGTCGAGTCTCACTAAATCTTACGTAGGAGAGAGAGTGGTTTCAAGAATGACAACGTAATTATTTTCGGGCAAATCATAGAGTAAAAATGGGAGGTAATAAGATTACTTTAAACTATCTTTCTAGGCTAGAATATTCCCAAATTTGACACAATTCTTATATATATTTTAATAGTTCCCGTAAAAGTATTATTTAATCTTATCACGATCTAAACATTTTTCATGGTGGTAGAGCCACGCTGAAACTATTACTGGTTTCGGCATGAATGGGTCGGCTCGCCCGGGGTAGTACCACCCTCTCATATAAAACCGACGTGAAGTAACAGTGCTTGCATTGTTGCGTTTCGATCGGTCAGTGAGAGCGGTGAAGGTCCACCTCCACTCCCCTCTCCTCTCTCCCTCCCCTAACCCTTCTCCCCAAAGGGTGGCAACGCACTTGCGACTCCTCTGGTGTTGTTAGTGTCCATGGACGGTGGTGATCACTTAACATCAGGTGACCCACCTGTTCGTTTGCCACCTATGACATAAAAAAAAAATCTCAAATACGAGTATTTATTGGTTTTAATAAAATTAATAAGGCGAATGGTGTTTTTATAAATAAATCCATCGTATTTACAGAGAAAATACATATTTTGAAAGATCGCACGTGTAATTAGAACGGGGAGGTCAAGACAAATTTCACGACATCTTCTCCAGGTTTGAAAGGGGGTTCAAAAACACCTCACATAGGTAATAGACGCTCCGTAACGCACCAAAAGAAGTGTATTATCGTGAAGTTTAAATGAAATAACAATAACCATAAACGAAGGCAAAATTGTCATCTCTATGCATGAGACATTAACCAAAATGTTTTTCCAAGATAACTAGCAATCCATAATCTCTGTCTGCTACGACTAGTAACATCAGTATGATTATATATTTATTTAAAACTTCGTTGTTTTCAAAACATAATCGTTGGTTTAAATTAATGTGGTCGTTCCCTCAATTCTTCGGGCGGTACGTTAGTGACAGGTGACACCTGTCATTAGTGACAGGTGTCAGTCGAATGACAAAAAGTGGATTGGAATTTTAACGATGATGGAAACGAATTTGTTTGAGGGACATAAAACAAAGTTATTGTACTGTTATATTAAAATAACTCTACATTACTTGAATAGATATGTAAAACAAATCTAAGACAGATATAATAATTACCATGAGACATATAAAAAAAACTTGTATTTAATTCAAACAAGGTAGAAGTGAAACTTAGTATTCTGATGGATTTTATGACGAATGAGAATGATGATGAATGAGATGAATACACTATATTTATATATAGTAATATTTTGATATGTTTTAACAATGTAAATAATACACAATACAAAGTATTTTCCCTCCCTCTCTTTGCACATATTTCAAGTACACTACATACATACATACATTCTTGATAATTTCATGTATGTACGTAAAAACTTTGCAAAATTGTAATTAGTAAAAGACCGGCATAATCTAAATACTAGAAACTGTAACAAACTGGTTTTAGGTAATAGTGTTAGGTTTTACAATAAAGTCCCAAAGCATGTTACCGATTTGTCGGACTGTAAATTTAAGCGCCACGTCAAGCGGGTTTTGCTGTCAAAAGGCTATTATAAAGTGGATCAATATGTGAACGATGGTGATATCTGGAATTGATTCCTCTCTGTGCATCCACTAAAAACGATTGTATAACGTATTGGAAATATATATGTTAAAAAGATGTACCCGATCGAGTTTCTTGCCGGTTCTTCTCGATAACTGGGTCGTTTTCCGAACCGGTGGTAGCTTTGACGTTCATAAGTACTAAGTAGGGCCTAAACTGAATAAAGTATTTGATTTGATTCGATTGAGAATATATTATCCCAACTAGCAGCCTATATATACATTTATAGCTATCTCATTTCGTTTAATAAAATCCAATTCATATCGCCCTAATAGAAGTGTCACTTGAAATAAACTTATTTTTCAAATATTTGTATGGTGTAAGTGGTATCTATTTTCTTTACTGTTCTTTAACCTAACTAATACTATATTAGGCAATTTATTTGTTACGCTTTCAAGTCTTAAATGCTTCCAATGCATCATGACCTTCTGCATACTCGTTATCAGGTGTACACAGAACACCTCATACAAAAAGAAGTACACTTTCCGAGGAATAGATAAAATCTACATTTACGCGAACGGAACAGCCGGCAAATGCTAGTAAATAATAAAAAAAATTAACCTTGTATCGTTTTGATACCAAACTAACAAAGAAAAATGAATCTTTCGGTGATTGTAGTCTGTTAACAGGAAATTTTTGGCAAATATTATATCTATACTATATTATAGAGGTAAAGAAGCTTGTGAGTTTGTGACATTGTAGGGGGTAATCTCAGGAACTACTGATTCGATTTAAAAAATTCTTTCAGTGTTATATAGCTCAATTATCGAGGAAGGTTATAGACTATATATTATCACGCTAAGACCAATAGGAGTGGAACACAAATGAAGAATGTTTCAAGATCGGATTTTTTTTCCTCTTGAGAGCTTTCGCTGCGTGTTCACGTTAGCCCATAGTAACTATTCCACGCGAACGAAGTCGCGGGCAGAGGCTAGTATGTTATATAGGTAGTAGTTGAATTTTTTAAAT
Source organism: Antheraea pernyi (assembly GCA_015888305.1). Classification (NCBI taxonomy): domain Eukaryota; kingdom Metazoa; phylum Arthropoda; class Insecta; order Lepidoptera; family Saturniidae; genus Antheraea; species Antheraea pernyi. The sequence goes on along the minus strand of MU160554.1, from coordinate 49,033 downwards.
AATAAATTTGAGTCATTTGATCCCACATTCTGGTTGTAATCTGCGTTTTTGTGGATGAGTGGTAAATAGTATACAAAATAATAACTTGAAACACGAATTCTGAGATATCAAGAAAGCCCTCTGGATAATTATGAAACGGATCATCGTTTTTTTCTTCTTTCTAAAACTTGTTGCAATACATAGTCGTGTTTTCATTGAACTGAAGTCTGATTTGAGTGCAAATTCAGTTTAATTAGGATTCTAGGTAAATTGATATCAATCTAGTACGCAAGATACACGAGACTTCGGAACCTTAACTGTAATTTTATAGTAAGATTCAATGAACTAGTTGATAATATTAGAAACTATCTAAATATATAAAACTCCAGTGTCATGTCGTTCGTCCACGATGAACTCCGAAACTAATCATCCGATCTTCACAAAACGTTTGGCATTTATGTATAATTTGGTCCAACTTGAGAGATATGATAATTTATATTTCGATTAATGTCTTCACTATCTCTTAATTACAAATGAAACGATTGTCAATGTCGATTATTGTTATTAATTGTTAAAAGTTTCATCCGTTTCGAACAGATGACGCTTTAAGTCTTTAAGTTTGTGAACAGAAACCTGTAGGACCGAATGTTATAGATATCTCATAGATGGCGCGACGTTTTAATTTTGATTTTCCTTTTTGAATTCCAGTTTATTTTATGCTACAAGTGTTTTATTCAATTCAACATGTAAGTGAGCCACAGCAACGCGTGGCCCGTCAACTAGTTTGTAATAAAAAGCTGATTACAGCAATATTTATCGAAAGGAGGAAGACGAAACAAACAGGAGTTTATACTGACCTCGTGATCGTTCAACTTCCTGCCGACAACTCGAAATGTGTTGTGCTGCGTGTGATGATAAATGTGAACCTTGGATAATCCGGAGCTAGACCCCGAGGGTATCCATTTTTTGAGCCCGTCGTCGTAGACCATGACGGATGCTCGCGCACTGCTTATCGATTGCTCACTGAAACGAAAAAAAATTATTAATTTCCACTTCTATTGGCGTCGCTAAAGCATCTGCCAGTGTCTGTTGCCTTTTCACTCGTCATTCGTTACTATTGGATAGATTATCAATTACTAAATTACTTTTTTTTTATATCATTGGAGGCAAACGAACATGTGGGTCACCTGATGTTAATTGATCAGCACCGTCCATAGACACTTGCAACACCAGAAGAGTCGCAAGCGCGTTGCCACCCTGTGTTTTTGGGAACGGGGAGTGAGGAAGGGGAGAGAGGGAGGGGAGATGAGTCCTCCGGCGCTCTGACTGACCGAACGAATCGCAACAATGCAAGCACTGTTACTTCACGTCGGTTTTCTGCGAGAGGGTTGTACTACCAAGGGGGAACCGACCCATTTATGCTGAACATCTTCAGCGTGGCTCTACCACCGTTTACTACAATTACTAGTCATTCGATTTATTTTTCATGCCGTATCGATAGTTTTCAATTAGCCGCCAAAAGTCACTATTACGTCGTACGCAGTAATAAAGTTTGACATTTATGTAGTGTGAACTTTACTATAGAGAAATACTGAACTTTATAGGCGTGCAAATGTCAACTCTAACATAGATATAAAATCAAACGCAGGACTTTTTATTGGAATCATAGTTGTGTGGCATTTTACGTAATATAATTCGCTCATTGTTCGAAAACTAATATTCTAGATTATTACTGCCATTATCGAGTAAGTTATAATATTACAAGTTTCATGTGATAATTTCAATGTTCCAACAAGATGGTGGCTCCCTTGTCAGAACTTTCCATAGAGTTTTTGTGGCATCTCAGAAGTCATTCTCCTTAATATTATTTCGCATCAGCTTCCCTTGTGCACAATAACCGAACTATATTACGTAAAATAACACCAATATTACAAAATATACGAGTCAAATAACACAAGATTATGAATAAAATATAAAAGCCACTACATGACATACCGCCAAAACTCCTATAATTCTTAATAAATAACTTTTTTAATATACAGCACCATTTATTAAACGTAAAAGCAATGTACACTATATTACCAAAATTAATTCACGTCTACCGAAACGGACGGATAGCAAAAACTAAAGTAAAAAAAGTATATTAACCAAAACTTATTTCAGGGCATCTACACATAAGATTCCCAGTGTTTATATCGACTTAAAAAAAAATAGAGGGTCCATGAGACGCAAAAAAGGTTTAACCATAATATTATCATTTAAGTAAGTTGTGGATTTAATTCGGTTTTCCAATAATGGAACAATACATATACGCACTATATACTTAAATTATAATTCTTTATTATATGAAGACATATCTATGATGAGAATTTTAACTAGCAATGTTAAAAACCACTTTTTAGAAATGTTAGTGAAGTTGAGGAATTGGCAAAATATAAATAACAGATAAGCAGGCGATCTACACATAATGGCACCACATGGCAAATGGACAAGGACAGTGGTCGCCAAACTAGCCATCTAAAATAGCCAAATATAAACAACACAAAACTGAATTTTATTCAAAGAGCCTTTTTGAACTTAATCTTTGCCACAGTATAAATATAAGAGGCAGTACGAAAACTACGTACAAACACTCGTACCGGCACATTCACGCAAGCATGCACATCGACGAGAGCCCTGAGGGGTCCTCGCGGTGCTATCCATAGAGTACCTTTTAAAACCTCTCGTCAACGCAAATATTTGTACGAGTGTGCCGTTTTCGAGCGTTTGTCGATAGTTTCCGTACTGTCTTTTATATTTATACTGTGGCTTTGCTTTAGTGTATATTTTTTATTGAAATAATTACAATTAAAAATACACTGCCGAGCTTGCTCGTGTCAATATGAAATTTTTGTGAGCGAATAGCCGCGCATTTGCTACTTTCTAAAAATGTACCTCTTTTCAGTAGATTTGTCATAAATGTTTACTCATCTCTTACAAGGCAAGTTAACAGATAATATTCCGTGTCTGCACTAAATACTTTAAATAGTATAGTATACTATAATATTGTAGAATATTATATATAGACAAGTAAACATATTTTAAATGTAAGCCCACAGAAAAGAGAAACATATTTAGAAAGCGATATTAGCACGGGTAGTCGCTCGCAAAAAAGACATATTGAGCAAAGTCAAGCTCGAAAGTATACTTTTAATCTTAATTATTAGAAAAAACCCTGATAAACAAGGGCTACGGGGCAGGGGAAGGATCGCGTGTTCTGACAGTCCACGAATCTCAGGGATTGACCTTCAAATCGGTGGTGATCCTGCAAACAAAGGGCAGAAGGATGCAAATCCACGATAGTGTTTCACATGCTATAGTGGCAATATCCAGACACACTCACACCTGTGTCTACTATACCGACGTGACTGATGACGCGGTTAGTAGGTTCATCCATCGGGCCATGGACGCTCCGGCGCGGCATATTGTGGATTATAACTTAAAGATGGCGATAGGGGACCGGAATGAAACCGCCATAAAGGCAATAACGTCTAAAACAGCTAAATAAAAATATATATATATATATAAAAAAACTACCCAATAGAAGCTCACACATACGATTTTTAATTTACATATTAAATAAAACTATAGCAAAAAAATGGTGCGGACCGAGAGTCTGCAGATAAGAAGAAAGAAAGAAAAAAAAAAAGAAAAAATCTTAATTATTTAGATAAAAATCAAAAGACAGCCACCATCTTCTTAGAACATTAAAATCATCACAAGACGCTTATAATTTTATTACCTCCTCGCGGTAGAGCCACGCTGAATCTATTACTGGTTTAAGCATGAATAGGTCGGCTCGCCCGCGGTACTACCACCCCCCTCTCATAGAAAACCGACGAGAAGTAACAGTGCTTGCTTTGTTGCGTTTCGTTCGGTCAGTGAGAGCGCCGGAGGCCCACCTCTCCTCTCCTTCCCCCTTCCCTTCCTCCCCTCTCCACAAACACAGGATGGCAACGCACTTGTGACTACCCTGGTATTGCAAGTGTCTATGGACGGTGGTGATCACTTAACGTGAGGTTACCTACCTGTTCGTTTGCCTACTATGATATAAAAGAAAATCTAGAAGAGTGGTTGCCAAAGAAAGAAAAAATTAAATACGATAAAAAAATAGATCTAAAACCGAAGCTGACTTTTAAAAAGCGTCTTTAACTATATTTCCGTTTTGTATGTTTCATGTTTATGTTCGGCTCTTTTAAAATAACCACTGGTTTACGAGACAAAAAAGTTTGGAAACCCATGGTCTAGACCGACAAGTTTTGAAGGTAATCGACTAGTGCACAAAAATGTATTCAGCGTAGGTGTTGTAAGCCGAATGTAATATGGATAAACTGTTTAAGGCCTTGCGTAAGGAGTTACCAACGTGGGCGGATCAGATTGACCACAAATGTACACACCTACACAATGACATATACTAGCTGACTTCGTCTGCACCAAATAGGTTATTACCGGTTCCAATTTTATTTCCAAACGCTAAAAATCTTAAAAAACTTAAAACCTGATTGTAGTATAACTTATCGGGTCCAATTAAAAAATAGGGGTTGGTGTTAGAAGGGTGAAAATTTAGGGTTGTATGTATTATTTAATGCCACATTATAATTAAAAAAAAAATGTCCAAAAATTTAAAAATAAGTTAGGGGTGGACAACCCTTATCACTTAGGGGTATAAAAAATAGATAGTAGCCGATTCTCAGACCTACTGAATATGCATATAAAATTTCATAAAAATCGGTCAAACCGTTTCAGAGGAGTATGATTGCTAACATTGTGACACGAGAATTTTATATATAATCAGAACGTAAATGTAACGTATATGTACTTTTTAGATTTTTATTTTAAAAAATGTAATAAAATACATATCAATCATTAAAAAAAGTGTCTCTCTGTATGTTTGTTTGAACAGGCATTACTGTTAAAGTAACGCGTTCACGATTAAATATGTTCAAGAAAATCATAAAGCATATCTTCGGTACTTGAATTTTTTTGTTTCATTAAAATCGGTTCGGTATATCAAAAAATATTGTAATTTTAATGACGACGCGACTTAAGTACGAGAGGAAAGTAAATAAGTAATATTAGTCAGTTTTGTACATAAGGATCCACGTGGACAAAGTCGCGGGTACAGCTAGTGCTGTCATAAATATGATGTATTTTATACATATACTGGTGGCTCCGGTGAACGTTCTCCTGCCTTGATAATAAAATAAATCCTAAAAGTCAACCGCAGCATCACCTACCGGGTCTAATTGTGAATCTAAACCATTCATGAATCCAACTGAACTCTCAAAAAAGAAACCTTGAAAATCTGTCCAGCCGTTTAGGAGGAGTTCAGTCCCATACACACGGACAGAAGAATTATATACAAGATATCACATAACCCAGTCGTGGTGGTCTAGGGGTCAGTGACCGGTGGAATATCATTTCGATGTCCGCAGGTTCGAACCCCGGCATGTACCAAAGAATTTTTCGGAATTCGCGTACATTTACTAATTTAAATTGGTAACACTATCGGCTGACGGTGAAGGAAAACATCGTGAGGAAACCTGAACCTGAGGAATGTTCTTGTAGTACGACTGTAGGTGGGAAAACAGAACTGTGGATTTCTTCTCAGAGTTTAAAATAACCAATAGGTCGTGGGCTGGCATGGTGATTATTTTATTTATTTATTTGGAAATCCAACAGCATACAGTATTTTTATATAATATCTTACAGTATGTAACAATTAAAGCCAAACAGGATTTCACAATTACAGAAAGTGATACATAGTAATATACATATAAGTAGGCAAAAGAAAAACATGTATCCTTTACTGGCGTTTAGTATAGTGTGTGTGTACGTGTGTGTGTGTGTGTGTGCGCGCGTGTCGGAATGTGTGTGTGTGTCTGTATTTCTGACTTGTGTGCTTGCTTTATCCTTTTTGTATTATAATTGTATAATTCAGCGTTGTAATTTCTTTATTTCACTTTTAAATGTATTACGTGAATATCGAAATATGTCTACCGTATCGTATACTTCATTATAAGATCGGGCAATGCGACACAGTATTGAATTTTGAGCATAGTTAGATTTAGCATGTGGGACAGCAAACAACGGTGCTTTGCGTATACGGTACGTTGGTACTCGCAGTGATACAGAGCCCAAAAGATCGGGACAATCAATATAGCCCGATAGTATAGAGTGCAATAACATCATTTCGTGTTGTCGACGCCGCACTTCTAAAGGGTCTAGGCGAAAATATTTACATAGTTCACCATAGTTCGTATATTCTTTATTCCAATACCTTCCTTCGGGGAGAGGCCTATGGCCCTGCAGTGGGTCTCTTAAAGGCTAATGATGATGATGATCATCTAACTTCCGCCTGCGGCTCCGATCGCGTTAACGGAAGTATTTTACTGGATAAAAGCTACCCATATCGTTATCTGTATATCTGACACGGTATACATAAACTTTCATGATAATCATGTGGAAGTAAGATGACATATTCTCAATATCGGTGGTGAAAAAGAAATAGTTATATGTTGCTTAGATACGGGCAGCCGTCAAAGATAAAGCTAAACCGAGGTGTGCCGTGCACCCTTGAGCTAGTTGTCAAAATTAATTCGGTTGAGTGCCCTAAGCGCTCGTCTTAGTAGTGCGGTGAAGCTGTTAAGGCCTTACTAGGCCAATAGCGTAGACAGTTCGAAAAAAAAAGAAGCTAGATAGCCAAGTTTTAACAAGGCACTGTCGAAGCACTTATGACATATCCACAGTTTAGTTATGTCATTGCAGCCAAAGCTTTATTAAAGACATTTTTATGAAAATAATTACTATTAGAAATACACTCTCAAGCGTGTCTTTAATAAATGTCCATTTTTGGGGCACTAGCTATGTTATTGTTGTTTTCTAAAAATGTGCCTCTCTCCTGTAGGCTTACCTTTCAAAAATGTTTACTCGTGTCTTATAAGCCAAGCAATGAATAATATACCGTGTCTGCCCTACAAGTTATGTGCAAGAGCCGCAGTCAAATAGCAAAAAAGCCACACGCGGCTCGCATGCCGCGGTTTGCATGTGCCTCTCTCCTGTAGGCTTACCTTTCAAAAATGTTTACTCGTGTCTTATAAGCCAAGTCAATGAATAATATTCCGTATCTGCCCTAAACGTTATGTGCAAGAGCCGTAGTCAAATAGCAAAAAAGCCAGACGCGGCTCGCATGCCGCGGTTTGCTGGTCACTGATATAGATGATCTATGGCCAAAAAAAATAAAACGTAAAACAAGCAACTCGCTTAATCACAACCTAGTCTGTTGAATAACGGAGCCTCGACCAAAAGGGATACAACATTGAAATTATCACAAGACACTTGTAATTTTATTACCTACTCGATTATGGTAAGAATAATCTAGAAGAATGGCTGTAAAAAAAACATAAGGCGCTTCGGTTGAGTAACGGGGCCTCGACCAAAACTGGTACATGTAGTTGGCGGTGGTGTTTGCAATGACGTGTGCTTACGTAATAGTTTTAGTACGTAGTGAGGGTACGTGGGCAATCGGGTCGGCTGTTCGAAGGTCACGCCTGCGCCGCGCACCGAGAGACACTTGCGACGGAACTGGTCCAGTGGGTGGCGCTTCACTCTTAACCCAAATCCATCGTCACCGTGGGCTGGGTGATTGATGAATCGACGATTGCGAACGAGTTAATTAAAAAAAAACCCAATACATTTTACCTACTTAACGTAGTTTTATAAGACTAACCGTTGCCCGTGACTTTGTCTGCGTTGTTTATCATAACAATTTTTTTTTCCTGTAGACTCCTGGTCCGCACCTTTTTTGCTTTCGTGTAAATTGTTTTTTTTTTTCTTAATTATTTATTATTACTTTTATTTTACTTAACTATTAGCTACTTTACTAATATCTTTATCTATGTGTATAAATACGCAGTGGGGAAGCGGTAAAGAACATCTCACTCCTCTGTGTCTCAAGATTTTCTTCATTCATTTTTTATTTCGACATTATTGGCGAGGTTTAGTTTATTAAAAATTACGAAATTTAAATAATCCAGACTATAAGCCCTTTAAAAATTCAAAGTACACAGTTATTCCCTTGTCTTGTGTTTCCACTCCTGTTGTAGGCATAATAAGCCAAACGCCTTCGTGTGTTGTGAAAAAAAAAACGTTCTGTCAATCAGACAGCCCCGCTGTCGTGTGGTTCCAAAGTTTGCGCAGTCACCGAGTGCGCGGGTATTGCAAGAGAAGATTAAATCGGCGATACAAGTTACCGATTAAGCAATACAATTGCGACTCGGTCATTGCATACTATCCTAATAAAGACTGTACGCGAGTACTGCATATTTAGCTCTCTCGATCTTATGAATAACACTGGCTGTGACCACCGGCTCCGTTCGCGTTAACACGAAAGTTATTGTTAAATCGTCCTAATCCTATTATAGATATGAATAATAGTTTGTTTGTTTGAGATTTTGTATACACGTTGGGGCTGTTACAGAAAATGACATAGGAACATTTCATATAGAAAAATGGATCTTCTCTCGGTGATAGGTCAAAGCTAGAGTCTGATCGCAACCGCTGTACTGTCTGTGTCAGACGTACATAAAATAAAATATCTAACATTTTTAGATATAGGTCGTGCGTTATGCGTTAATCTATACTAATATTATAAAGAGGTAAAGTTTGTGAGTTTGTGACGTTGTAGGCGGTAATCTCAGAAACTACTGGTCCAATTTGAAAAATTCTTTCAGTATTATATAGCTCATTTATCGAGGAAAGTTATAGGCATATATCATCACGCTAAGAACAATATGAGCGGAACACCAATGAAGAATTTTTCTGAATCGGGGGTTCTTTTTTTCCTCTTGAGAGCTTCCGCTGCGTGTTAACGTTAGCCCAAAGTAGGTATACCACGCGAGCGAAGTCGCAGGCAGAGGCTAGATTTATATATAAAGATTGTTATACAGATGACGACTCAAAACATAGATACAACTCCTTGAACGCTCTAAATATGAATGAACACATAACTTAAATGTATACAATTATGTATAAAATAAAATATAACGACAGCGTAATGAGTCATTTCGTGTCGATTAAATTTACTTCTAACCCCATATCTTATCTATTAATGTCCTACCTAAATGTAACAGAAAATTATACTAAATATGATCCGAGAATATATCTATAATAATAAGAAGATATCTTAATGTTTATTGATTTTCGAATTAGAAGTGTACCAATGGACAGACAGACAGAAAAAAGACAAGGTCCACTTTTACTATACGTAAGAATTGTGGCTATATACTTTATAAAATTTATTAATTACTTTCATCGCGTTACAATTCCGTTTAGCATATATTATGGATTATATGCATAAAGTTTTATATATCACAATTCAAGAATGCTCCATTCGAATCTATTTATTGTAGCGTGTAATTAAAAACTGAACACATGCGGGGTAGAAATAAACGAAATCCGCCTTTCAGATGTTCCAGTTGACCGACATTCACAATATTCTGATATGCAACTCGGGTGATAGTTTTTGTAAGTTTTAAGTTTGATAAAAAAAACCGTGAGTTAATATTCACTTGCTAACAAGAATTATTAAAACTGCTGAAAACGTAAAAAAAGTTGATGAGATAAAAAAAAAATATCGACCACGACAACAGCGCCACCTGTTCAGTCCAACTCTATACCTATTATAGCTCAACTCCATATCTATCTTAGGTAATAGTGTTAGGTTTTACAATAAAGTCCCAAAACATATTACCGATTTGCCGGACTGTAAATTTAAGCACCATGTCAAGCGGGTTTTAGTGTCGAAAGGCTATTTATTATAGAGTGGATCAATACGTGAACGATGGTGACGTCTGGAATTGACTCCTCTCTGTGCATCCACTAAAAACGGTATTATAACGTATAATGTATTCGAAATATATACATCGACATATATCATTTTAACACATATATGTTAAAAAGAAGTACCCGATTGAGTTTCTTGCCGGTTCTTCTCGATGACCGGGTTGAACTGAATAAAGTATTTTTGATTTGATTTATCTTAATCTCGAAAATTGGTGAAACCTTTTGGGAGGAGAACAATTACAAACACAAGGACGACGGAATTTTATATATAAAGAATAAAAAAAATATTTTGAAAATGTAAGTAAAAAAATATAGAACAAAGAAAGTTTTTGTTGTTGAAACACATGACGGTTACAACACAATTAATAAATAAAGTTAATTTTCAAAAAAAAGTATTAACCGACTTCAATATCAATCAAAAATCCATAAGGCACTAAAAAGCGGAAAATAAATCCATTATAATCTAAATTATATAAATTTTTATACAGTTTATTAACTACTATCCTTTGCCCGCGACTTCGTTCGCGTGGAATAGTTACTTTGGGCAAATGCTAACAAGCAGCGGAAATCCTCAAGCGGTTTGAAATATTCTTCATTGGTGCTCCGCTCCTATTGGGCTGAACGTGATGATATATAGCCTATAATCTTCCTCGATAAATTAGTTATATAGCACTGAAATAATTTTTCAAATCGGACCAGTAGTTCCTGAGATTACCCCCTACAACGTCACAAACTTTACCTCTTTATAATCTTTATATATAAATTTCTTCTGTGCGTGTGTATGTCACTGAACTCCTCCTAAACGGCTGGACTGATTTTAATAAAACATTGTGTGTGTGTTCCAGTGGATCCGAGAATCCGAGAATGCGTCGCTAGTCTCAGGCAAACGCAATACGTCCCAAGCGTTTTTTTTTTTTTATATTATAGGTGGCAAACGAACATGCGGGTCACCTCATAGTAAGCGATCACCGCCGTCCATAGACACTAGCAACACTAGGGGAGTCGCCAGTGCGCTGTCGGCCTGAATTTGTGTGACGGGAGAGGAGGGGTGAGGGGGGCGAACGAAACGCAACAATGCAAGCACTGTTACTTCGCGTGGGAGTTTCTGTGGGTCGGGTGGTAGTGCCACGGGCGAGCCGACACATTCATGCTGAAACCAATAATAGCTTCAGCGTAGCTTTTTTTTTTCTCTCGAATTGATTACGCTATTGACCTTGCAAGGTCTTAACAGCTTCCCCGGACTACCCTTCAGCGTGGCTCTACCACCTAACTACAAGGAGTTTTCTACATGCCATATACGTTTTTTAATCGCTTAACGCAGTTATAGAAGTTTTTAGTTCAAAAATGAGTACTACCTCTACTATATAATGTACTGTGTTTAATTATTAGCCGAGATTAAACGCTAGCACCTAATAAGTGTAGAAAAAGTTGCGTATTGTTAACGTCTACGTCCGACAACGCCACCCGGGGAACCACTATTGACCTGCGATACCGCGCTATTGACTCTATCGGGGTGTTACTAGTGACCTCGAACGCTATTGGTGGAAGTTATCGGCTGTTCATTATTCATTCCGGTGTGAGGCTACATTGGTGATATATAAAGGGCAAGATGTCGCTGATCTGGGCGCACTTCTATGTGGAAGTTATTGTAAGGCGAAGCTCTGGCCAAATAAATAGTGACAGTATCTACTTGGTGTTTATTGGCAATCCTGACTGTATCGGCCCCTACACGTGATTAGTGTAACAGTATGGTATTCAATCCACAACCACATTCTTCAGACCAAACTATGAATATTATAGACTAGCTGTGCCCGCGACTTCGTCCGCGTGGAATCTAATATAGAAACAACCGTGACTAATAAAATCTTCTGAATTTATTAGTTCCATTTACTTATCTACTTTATTTTTTTCGAACTGACTACGCTATTGACCTAGCAAGTTCTTAACAGCTTCACCGGACTACTAAGGCGAGCGCTTAACTACTTATCTACTTTTCTCTCGTATTTAAGTCGTATCGTCATTAAAATTACAATAACTTTTGATAGAGTGAACCGATTTTAATGGAACAAAGACTAAGTTATTCTCGAGGATATGCTTTATGATTTTCTGATTTTTGTCGTTATCCTAGTACTTTAGCAGTGACGCGTGTTCACACAAACAGACAGACATTTCTAAAAATGATTGGAATGTATTACTCATTCTTAGATACCTGCAATAATTTTTCTCACGAAAATCGAAAAATTGCAGACACGTTAGATTTACATTCTTATTATATATATAGAACTAGCGGGCCCGGCAGACGTTGTCCCGCCCTGATTATAAAAAAAAACCTTGACAAATTATAAACCAAAACCAGCCTCATGAATCACTTTATCCGCTGGTGAACACCGTATGAAAACCAGTTCAGTAGTTTTTGAATTTATCGCGAACAGACAGACAGACAGACAGACGCGGTAGAGGACTTTGTTTTATACTGTGTAATGATATATAAAAGTGGAACCATTATCGTCCAATAGAGCCGTAAGTGATGCCAAAGATTAATTTCAATGACGGTGAAAGGAGTTTGCCATAAGACAGAAAGTCTTACAGGTAAAATAGATTATTTACTTCAATAACCTTTAATAAGCAGTATATTTATTATGTTCGTGAGTTTCGTTTCTACTTTCTTAGAAACTATAAAAAATAGTTTCGTGGTCATAATAAATATTTAAAAGTTTTTGCCGCGATCGTAGTCTGTGATGTAGTGGTTTTTATATTTTATTCATAATAGCTGTGCCCGCGTGGAACCTTACGTTAAAAATAGTGATTAGGAAAGTCATCCGAGTGTATTAAGTCCATTTACTTATCTAGTACTTACGCCACGTCATCATTAAAATTACAATAACGTTTGATAGAGTGAACCGATTTTAATGAATCAAAGACTAAGTTACTCTCGAGGACATACCTTATGGTTTTATTGTACACAGTATACCCAGTACTTTATTAGTGATACGTGTTCATACAAACAGACAGACAGACAGATATCTCTAAAAGTGATTGAAATGTGTTTTATTACTTATTCTTAGACAACTGCAGCAATTTTTTTATCATGTTTATATGTATAGATATTCTGTTATTAGACTTTTTATATTTCGTAATATCGGTGGTATTTTACGTAATACAGTTCTGTTGTTGCGTACAAGTGGAATGGATGAGAAATAAGAACGCGGAGTATGAATTCTAAGATGCCACAAAAACTCCATGGAATGTTTTAACAAGGGAGCTAAGCATCGTTACTTTCATTTTTCGTGGATGGCACAGAGAGGGGCGTCATTTCCAGACGACACCATCGTTTACATATTGACGTCATACACCCTATGATAGTATTTACACATTAAAGCCCGCTTGACATGGCGCTCGAACGCACTATCCGGCAAATCGATAATGTAAGTGATTTCAAACTTTGTTATACCTAAAACTATTACCTAATACACAGTTACTGGTCCATAACATTAATATATAAAAAATATTAAAATGTGAAATGAGATATCGTTACAGTGATTTAATAAATAATACGATGCATTGTTATTATTTAAATTATTTACGGAACAGAATGTATATTTTATTACTCGAAATAAAACTTTCAAAAATTAATCTTAAAAAAATCTTTCTTTGAAAGAAGTATTTACAAAATTAAATACTATTATTCACATTATATTTCTACCTATAAATATAAATTATTCGTTTAAATATATTTTTAATAAGAACAAAGGAGACTTCGAAATTATAATAAAAAATCCTAAATAAAACAGCGAAATCCATGACAATGGCAAAAGTTTCCACAAAGATAAAAACCCTTTGTAACAAAAACAAAACAGGATTGAAAGTTTAAATGAGGTCTAATAAAAAAGGTTTTTAAACAAAAAAGTTAATCTTGGTGATATTTAAAACTCTTTCGAACAAGTATAATTACTCGAACTAGTATTCGTTGGAGTTTTTGGCGGGATCTTGGAACGCCACTCGATGAGGCTTTTATATTTTATTGATAATCTTGTATTATTTGTGGATGGATTTTATATTTTATTCATAATCTTGTGTTATTGCACTCTATATTTTGTAATATTGGTGGTGTTTTACGTAATATAGATCGGTTATTGTGGCCAAATGAAGTGGATGGAAAATAATACCACTGAGATGCCACAAAAACTCCATGGAATGTTTTAACAAGGGAGCTAAGCATCGTTACTTTCATTTTTCGTGGATGGCACAGAGAGGGGCGTCATTTCCAGACGACACCATCGTTTACATATTGACGTCATACACCCTATGATAGTATTTACACATTAAAGCCCGCTTGACATGGCGCTCGAACGCACTATCCGGCAAATCGATAATGTAAGTGATTTCAAACTTTGTTATACCTAAAACTATTACCTAATACACAGTTACTGGTCCATAACATTAATATATAAAAAATATTAAAATGTGAAATGAGATATCGTTACAGTGATTTAATAAATAATACGATGCATTGTTATTATTTAAATTATTTACGGAACAGAATGTATATTTTATTACTCGAAATAAAACTTTCAAAAATTAATCTTAAAAAAATCTTTCTTTGAAAGAAGTATTTACAAAATTAAATACTATTATTCACATTATATTTCTACCTATAAATATAAATTATTCGTTTAAATATATTTTTAATAAGAACAAAGGAGACTTCGAAATTATAATAAAAAATCCTAAATAAAACAGCGAAATCCATGACAATGGCAAAAGTTTCCACAAAGATAAAAACCCTTTGTAACAAAAACAAAACAGGATTGAAAGTTTAAATGAGGTCTAATAAAAAAGGTTTTTAAACAAAAAAGTTAATCTTGGTGATATTTAAAACTCTTTCGAACAAGTATAATTACTCGAACTAGTATTCGTTGGAGTTTTTGGCGGGATCTTGGAACGCCACTCGATGAGGCTTTTATATTTTATTGATAATCTTGTATTATTTTAACTCTATATTTTGTAATATAGGTGACATTTTACGTAATATAGTTCGGTTGTTTCGTACAAGTGACATGGACGGAAATGAATACTAAGGGGCATGGATTTTGACTTGCCACAAAAATCGCGTAGAAAATCTTAAGAATTACTAAAACTCATAAAGACTATTTTACCAATTAAGTGATAATTTCTCTATTAGCTCTCGTATGCTGATACCCATCCGATGTTCACCAAAGAAGCTTTCCCCAACTTCTTCCGTATTGTACCCTCCGAGAACGCCTTCAACCTGCCCAGGATCAGATTACTGCAGCACTTCAACTGGACTAGAGTTGGGACCATCTATCAAAATGAACCTAGATATGCGCTGGTAATACTTTGGCATCATCAAATTAACATTTTTTTATCTTGGGGTATATTATGTAAAATTAACGTTTAGTACTTTGTTATTACCACTTAAGATACGTAATGCTAGTAACAGTGTGTATGCTTTCCACTATTGGGCAATAATGACTTCCTGAAAGAAGTCGCTATGTTGAAGTAAATTCGTTATTTCTTTAGATATTTATAGTATTACATTTTTCACTACATGATGGTACTACAAGAACTATGTTTTTACAACTCCATTTCCTTTTTAATATCGATGATTAATTATCTCTGCTGAGGCATTTCACGTGAAGCGGACAACAAAAAAAGGTGAGGTTCTCAAATTCGTTAATTTTCAGTCTGTTTGGTTAGTATGGATGTTTGGATAGTAGGTATGAATGTGAATTTTTTTTTCTATCACGTTTATTTGTCAAGTTATGGGCTTCTAAACAACAGTCACATCTGAAATTCATATTTTTAGAAGTAGTTTTTCGATTTGATAAACTTACAATCAAATATTAAACGCAGCGATTTATATAGAAAAATAATTGTTCTTTTATTTAAATTGAATAAAACTTTAAAAAAATAATGTTCAAAACCGAAAGTAACTTTTTCGAAACAAAATTTTAGTAACTTGGGCGTTAGTTTTTAATTTTTTTTAATATCAAAACGTAGCTTAGAAATTATAATAAAAAATCCTAAATAAAACAGCGAAATCCTTGACAATGGCAAAAGTTTCCACAAAGATAAAAACCCTTTGTAACAAAAACAAAACAGGATTGAAAGTTTAAATGAGGTCTAATAAAAAAGGTTTTTAAACAAAAAAGTTAATCTTGGTGATATTTAAAACTCTTTCGAACAAGTATAATTACTCGAACTAGTATTCGTTGGAGTTTTTGGCGGGATCTTGGAACGCCACTCGATGAGGCTTTTATATTTTATTGATAATCTTGTATTATTTAAGTCTATATTTTGTAATATAGGTGACATTTTACGTAATATAGTTCGGTTATTTCGTACAAGTGACATGGACGGAAATGAATACTACGGGACATGGATTTTGACTTGCCACAAAAATCGCCTGGAAAGATCTAACAAGGCGGTCACCATTTTGTTAGTTTTTTTAAATGATCGTAAGAAACTTTTGATATCGTTACCTACTCGACAATGGCGGTAATAATCTACTAGAAGATTAATTGTCAAAAAAAGTCAAAAAACAAAGACTACCGACAGACGTGAAAACTCAAACCAATGGAATAATTGTCCTCTTTTGATTTTTTAAATCAACTATACTATGGATTATTTGAATACTATAATTTGTAAATTGAAAATATTAGCATTGGTCTCTTTTCTATTGGCGCCTGGAATAATAATAATAATTTTTATACAGTTTATTAATTCATTAAATATATATAATGGCCTGCACAATCTCATCGGCTGAGTGCCCTAAGCGCTCGCCTTAGTAGTCCGGTGAAGCTGTTAACGCCTTGTTAGAACGAGGTGGTAGTGCCACGCTGAAGCTATTACTGGTTTTCAGCATGAATGGATCGGCTCGGCCGGGGTAGTACCACCCTCTTGCAGAACACCGACCTGAAGTAACAGTGCTTGCATTGTTGCATTTCGTTCGATCGGTGAGAGCGCCGGGTAACCTACCTCCCCTCCTACCCCTCGCCCAAACACAGGGTGGCAACGCACTTGCGACTCTTCAGGTGTTGCAAGTGTCTATGGAAGGTGGTGAGCACTTAACATCAGCCACATGTTCGTTTGCCTCATATGATATAAAAAAAGACCAATAGGGTAGTCAGTTCGAGAAAAAAACGCACAATCTTACTAGATGTACACAGGCCGCTTTATTACGCGTTGTTAGTCTGCCGTTAGCCGCGCAATCGCAATACGGTCCGTCAATAAGCATTTCATGAGGCGAAATTACAAATCTATCTCCTGCCAAAAAAAAAACGCTCCTAAAGTTGCTTTCACTTCAAAAACACGCCTAGGTTTTTTTGGCGGGATCGCGGTCTGTCATGTAGTGGATTTTATTTTTTATTCATAATCTTGTGTTACTTGACTCTATATTGTGTAAAATTGGTGGTGTTTTATGTAATGTAGTTTGTTTATTGTGCATAAGTGAAGTGAATGGAAAATAATACCACGGACCATGAATTCTGAGATGCCACAAAAATTCCATGGAAAGTTCTAACAAGTTGGCCACCATCTTGTTAGTTCATTGAAATTATATCAAGAAACTTGTAATATTGATACTTACTTGACAATGGCAGTGATGGTCTACTAGAAGACTGGTTGCCAAAATGGAATGCAAGAAGAACTTGAAATACTATTAACTACTTGACAATGGCAGTAATAATCTAAAAGATTGATTGCCAAAAATAAAGTTAAAAAAAAAACACGCCTAAAAACTAGCTCTAATAAAGAAATAGTTTTAAACAAAGAGGATATAATCTTGGTAATAAAACTTTTTGGAACGAGGATAATCCTTATAATTACTTGAACCATTATTAGTTCGCAGCACTAGTTATGACAATAGAGCGGGTCAGAGAGGATTGTTCTCACCGCTCGAATCGCCGCACCAGAGCTCACAACTGTAGATCAAGTGAAAGTATAACACAGTGTAATCCGAGTGTCCGTTATTGAAACAGAGTTATCCGTTCGCTTTGCTATTATTATTATTAACCCACCTGTGCAGTTCGAGAAAGCTTAAAAAGTTTGAACAGATCGCTTTGTTTCGATTCCTGGAAACGACTAACTGTACCGTAACCGTAGTTAATTCTCGGTAACGAATTGAAATTGTTGAGATCATTAAAGTATATTAAATAATTATTAAACCTTTGCTCTAGGTAACATCTTGACACGAACAGGGAAATTTCCATTACTGGTTTCAGCATGAATGGGACGGGGTAGTACCATCCAACCCATAGAAACACCCACGTGAAGTAATGCCACCCGACCCATAGAAACACCCACGTAAAGTAACAGTGCTTGCATTATTGCGTTTCGTTCGGTCACTGCGAGCGCCGGAGCCCTAAATACAGGCCGGCAACGCATTTGCGAATGCCCTGGTGTTGCTAGTGTCTATGGACGGCGGTGATCACTTACCATCAGGTGACGCGCCTGTTCGTTTACCCTATATAATATTTAAAAAAAAATACTAAGCGTTTCAAATGACAAGGCCATACCAATATTATAAAGTTGGTATGGCGGGTTTGTTTGGTTGAACGCGCTAATCTCAGGAACTACTAGTGCGATTTGAAAAATTATTTCAATGTTAGATGTCATTTCTCGAGGAAGGCTATATATATCATCACACTAAGACCAATAGAAGCGAAGCACCCGTGAAGAATGTGTCAAAACCGTTTTCTTTTTTAACTATAACACAAAGGAACTATTCCACGCGGACGAACTCGCGGGCAGAAGCTAGTAACAAGATATCTATCAAACCGTCATCTTGAGAACAGTGAGACATACGCTCTTCTGGTTTTTTTCTAAGTTTTCACTTCTACCGCTTGTGAAATACACCGGTTTTTTTTTATCGTCGGCAAATCCCTTATGGATACACCACCCTCTCGGCGGAGAGGGTAGGTTATGTCCGACTCGCACGGACTAAAACCCCACGGTGTACGTCTGCCGCTAAGTTGGGGCGGCACGAGATCTCTATAGACTTCATCGTGCCGCCCCAGCGGTTGGCCCAGCAGCGAAATCGCCGCCGCCAGGCCTCGTCCTGTTAGAAGACAGCAGGGTACACACTGCCGTCTCCTCCGTCCGCCGGACCTGTGCAATAGGAAGATGGGCCCTCGACACATCTCCCCTAGATCCGGCTGATTGTGAACTACACCCAACATTTTTTTTCTAAACTAATTCTAGACTTTACTAAGAAAATTATATAAAGAATATTTTTAAGAAGATGTTATTAATTCATGGCGGTCTAGTGGTTTGATCGAATATCAGCTAGATGTCCACAGACTCGAACCTCGCAACGAATTTTCCGGAATTCGCGTACATTCACTAATTTATATTGGTAACACTATCAGCTGACGGTGAAGAAAAATATCGTCAGTAAACCTGAACCCGAGAAATGTTCTTGTCTCTCACCAAGTACCACCGTTCGTGGGAAACCATAAAATTGTGAATTTCTCAGAGTTTGAAATGGACAATACGTCGTGGACTGGCTTGGTGATAATACCGATACCATGCTTCAGGAAGAGTCCTATAACTCTGCAGTCTCTCGCAGGCTTATGATGATGATGAATTAATCCTCATTTCGCATACATCTTGATAATTCTATAGTATATACATCTTAAAAAAGTTGAGAATATTTCCGTACTTAAAGAATTCATAACACAGCCTCAGCGATTGCGTTTCTCAAAGGTTACATACATACCATACATAAAATAAAAAAGTTACACAAAACTTGGCACAAATGATGCGGAAAAAAATACATTTAGGTTCTCTTCGTCCTCGTCCCCCCCCCCCCCAGGCCGGCAACGCATTTGCGAATGCCCTGGTGTTGCTAGTGTCTATGGACGGCGGTGATCACTTACCATCAGGTGACGCGCCTGTTCGTTTACCCTATATAATATTTAAAAAAAAATACTAAGCGTTTCAAATGACAAGGCCATACCAATATTATAAAGTTGGTATGGCGGGTTTGTTTGGTTGAACGCGCTAATCTCAGGAACTACTAGTGCGATTTGAAAAATTATTTCAATGTTAGATGTCATTTCTCGAGGAAGGCTATATATATCATCACACTAAGACCAATAGAAGCGAAGCATCCGTGAAGAATGTGTCAAAACCGTTTTCTTTTTTAACTATAACACAAAGGAACTATTCCACGCGGACGAACTCGCGGGCAGAAGCTAGTAACAAGATATCTATCAAACCGTCATCTTGAGAACAGTGAGACATACGCTCTTCTGGTTTTTTTCTAAGTTTTCACTTCTACCGCTTGTGAAATACACTGGTTTTTTTTTATCGTCGGCAAATCCCTTATGGATACACCACCCTCTCGGCGGAGAGGGTAGGTTATGTCCGACTCGCACGGACTAAAACCCCACGGTGTACGTCTGCCGCTAAGTTGGGGCGGCACGAGATCTCTATAGACTTCATCGTGCCGCCCCAGCGGTTGGCCCAGCAGCGAAATCGCCGCCGCCAGGCCTCGTCCTGTTAGGAGACAGCCGGGTACACACTGCCGTCTCCTCCGTCCGCCGGACCTGTGCAATAGGAAGATGGGCCCTCGACACATCTCCCCTAGATCCGGCTGATTGTGAACTACACCCAACATTTTTTTTCTAAACTAATTCTAGACTTTACTAAGAAAATTATATAAAGAATATTTTTAAGAAGATGTTATTAATTCATGGCGGTCTAGTGGTTTGATCGAATAGCTAGATGTCCACAGATTCGAACCCCGCAATGAATTTTCCGGAATTCGCGTACATTTACTAAATTCATATTAGTAACACTATCAGCTGAACAAAAATATCTTCAGTAAACCTGAACCTGAGAAATGTTCTTGTCTCTCACCAAGTACCACCGTTCGTGGGAAACCATAAAATTGTGAATTTCTCAGAGTTTGAAATGGACAATACGTCGTGGACTGGCTTGGTGATAATACCGATACCATGCTTCAGGAAGAGTCCTATAACTCTGCAGTCTCTCGCAGGCTTATGATGATGATGAATTAATCCTCATTTCGCATACATCTTGATAATTCTATAGTATATACATCTTAAAAAAGTTGAGAATATTTCCGTACTTAAAGAATTCATAACACAGCCTCAGCGATTGCGTTTCTCAAAGGTTACATACATACCATACATAAAATAAAAAAGTTACACAAAACTTGGCACAAATGATGCGGAAAAAAATACATTTAGGTTCTCTTCGTCCTCGTCCCCCCTCCCCCCCCCCCCCCCTTATCTCCGAGTCACGTCCGTGACTACTCGCGTGTCGCAACATGACATTACGACGTCACCGAAGCGGGGTCAGGAGATAACTTTGAATTACGAACCAGAGGAATTTACGAAAGTTTAGCGAGTGATAAAAATAATGTATACTTATTATAAAGAGTTAAATGAGAAAATCTGTACATTAGTTAGATTTAATAAACAAATATGCTTATGGGATTTCAAATTTGTAGAACACATTTGCAAGATTTTTATAATTTTATCTGCCTATCGTTTGAACGCGCTTCACGCAAAAAATACTAAAAAGATTTTAATGAAATTTCGTATGTTTATAGTTTATACAGTGGAGTAACATATAGAATATACAATTCAATAGTCTTATACCTATAAATTAAATAAATACTAGTTTTTTATTACTTTTAAAAACTCATGTAAAATAAACAAGTTCTTTAATTCTTTACTAATTAGTATACTTTAGCATTTTCAAATAATTAAATTTATATTGAATATAAAATCATTTTCATCAGCCTGTAAGAGACCCACTACAAGGTCATAGGCCTCTACCTGAAGGAAGGAATGGTCATAATCACCACGCCAACCCACGACGTATTGGCGATTTCAAACTCTGAGTAATCCGCAGTTGTATGCTTTCCCACATACAGTGGTAAAACAAGAACATTTCTCAGGTTCAGGTTTTCTCACGATGTGTTCCTTCGCCGTCATTCAATAATTTGGTAAGTGTACGCGAATTCCGAAAAAAACATCGGTACATGCCGGAGTTCGAACCTGCGGACATCGCAATGGTAGTGCAGCGGTCAAAACCATCACGACTCTCAGATAAATTAAAAATATTACAAAAATTAGTTAATTATAGATTAGTATAATGAATAAAACAAAAACTCACTGTGACCAATATTCCTCCCAGTTTTTCTCCTTAGTGGAACCGTGCCCTCTGGGCAGGGTCGCGTTTTTGTTCCTTCCGTTGAGGGAGGCACTCGACCCACGCTTATCCCCCACGCTCAACATGGTATGCCTCTGACCTGGCTCCGAACGGAACGACTGGAACGAAGCTTGCGATCCAGTCTCGTCAGATTTCAGACTAGACTGTGATCCGCGATGTTGACTGTATATTGTCGGTTGAGTGTACTCAACGTTTCTGTACTCATCGCTTGAATAGTTCGTACTGTTCGTATGCTCACTGTTATATCTCATCACAGGCGGTTTGGAAGGGTACCCCCGTCGGTACTCCGTATCCACATAGTTGAAAGAGGAAGTCCGCTTCATCTTGGGCGACTCCTGAACGTTTGTCAGCGACGGCATCTTCGATTCCATCTCCAGATCGATCTCGTGCTCGATTTGAGTCTGTACGTTCGCTAACATCTCCTCCAGATCGCCGAGATCCGGAGATATGTTTATCATTTTCATTCGACGCATAATTTTTTTAATACTCTTTACGCACTTATGGAATGTTAACGTATCACAGTAAGTTAAGAAAAAATCACAGAATATTCACTAAACTTTGTTATAACGGTACGTAATGTGCCAAATGAAACTATGGTGAAAAGGTGAACATTTTTTAAAAAAGTAATAAATAAAAACCTACTATATAACAAAGCCGTGCGCACGCGCCGATGGTCTGCGCCACACTATTTTCACTTCTCAGAATCGGATTTGTATGGAAA
Organism: Antheraea pernyi; assembly: GCA_015888305.1. Taxonomy (NCBI): domain Eukaryota; kingdom Metazoa; phylum Arthropoda; class Insecta; order Lepidoptera; family Saturniidae; genus Antheraea; species Antheraea pernyi. Next base: position 26,223 of record MU160554.1, on the reverse strand, counting down.
AGGCTCGTCTATTTTTGGTTACCAATCCACTGTCTAGATGGTACTGTTATATAATTTTTTTGGCAAGTTTGATAACAAAAGATGGTGGACGACAATTAATTTTGACATTTCAAACTGACAACTTTGAACTATTTCTTTTCATTCTCTTTGTTTACGTATTTGTTACGAGAGTGTGCTCCGTTAAATTTTCTTGTCTCCCACAAACAATTTTATCTATGTCCGGATCTACTTATAAACATTGACTCCTGCATATACATACTTGGATTTAGATATGCCTTACGATGAATATATTCATTACAAATAAAAATGATTAAAAACTTATATACGATTTACGCAGTACCGCTGTATGCATACATACATAGCTATAAATGTACATTTATAACCAACAATGTTAGTTCGAAACTCATATTATAGAGGCGCCGATTGGAAAGAACGAGTGCGAACTCTATTTATTATCGTACTCTGTGGTCTGCGCGCGACTGACTCGGTGACACACTTATCAGAGCCGGAGCGGGATCTTCGTTTCTGTGACCATATTTTTTTCAGATAAATCTGGGACATTTCTTTAAGTACTTAATGAGCGCTTTAAATGCCATAGATTATTACGTTCTGTTGCAATTTTCTACATTTCACTTAAATTTATATATAAAATAGTCTCTCACATAAGTAACAAATGTAACGACATATTCTATACTAATATTATAAAGAGGTAATGTTTATCAGTTTGGATGTTCGGGGTAATCTCTGGTATTACTGATCCGATTTTGAAAATTCTTTCGTTTTTTTTATTGTAGCACGGCAAAATGACTCCGCTATGCTTTGACCATTGTAAGCATAGTACAATCCAATGACACACTATCCATCGCCGATCGCCGCTGTCATGCCGGCCTGCGAAAAGCTAGATGTGCACAGGCTGATCCTGAAACGCGATCCGCAGAAGCGAATCACGATGACTGGCTTTTTCGCCATATACATGGTGGTTGCGGCCCAGTCAGGTGGTAAAAGCCTACTACTCCACAAAAGCTTAGAAAGGTGTGTTATTATGAGTTCTATAGAGTACTTTTTTATTTTGGTATATATACTCAATAATTAATCACAATAACTGTAATTAAAATCGGCTAAAATTCTATAATATGGTGTGTGTTGTTTGAACGGTTTGTAATAGAGGAATAAAATCTGTAGCAAAAATATTAATTAATTTTAGTTTTACAAAAAAAATCACAGACTCCATACATCTTTTTTAATTTTAATATATCAGCCAAAAAGTTTTTATGTCAAAAATAAAACCTATTTTACAAAATTAAGTTTGGATACAGGTTTCGTGTATATTAAACAAATTTTCTAAATACAAACAGCCAAATCAAAATGGTTTTTTTAAAAGGTTTTGTGTTTGTAAATACATTGGGGACCGGTAATAACCGATATGGCGCAGACTAAGTCACGCGGGTCAGCTAGTTTATTAGTTTTTCCAACAATGCAACTGACGTTTCTCTTAACAGGAAATCATTATTTTGTAGTTTCTACCTAATTAACAAAAAGGTCGTACGTCTTGTTCGAGTAATCGCTTACTTCCAGTAAAAATTGTACAAAATAATTAAACACCGGCCTTCGTATTTAAATACATTCTTGAAATAAACGTTAATGAAGATGATTCTAATGTTTTCTATTACATTTAATTTCACTTTTAAGCATTTAATTAATTTCAAATTCAAAGTTTATGCTAATTGAAGTGATGGCGAACAAGGCCCTTAATTAATTGTTCATTGTATGCCTCTTCGTCCATTACAATCACGAGAGTTAATTAATGATATTATAACTAAAAATCTGTAGATACGTCATAAACTTTGGGGTGTAAGGGGTGTCGAATAACATCGAAGACTTGAGACATCCAAGCCAACCTCACCTGCACGTGGTGCACCCTACTGAATAACGAACGAGGCAATGGCGAAAGCGCGGTGGTAGGGTTTTACAGCTTGACTGGGTCGCAACTACCATGTATATGGCGAAAAAGCCCGTCGTGGTGATTCGCTTCTGCGGCTCGCGTTTCGGGATCAGCCTGTGCATATCCAGCCTTTCGCAGACCGACATGACAGCGGTGACCGGCGATGGACAGTGCGTCACTCGGTGGTCGCCATTGTTTTTGGATTGTACTGTGCTTACCGTCAGGCACAATGCCGTTTGACATTTTGCCGTGTTACAATAAAAAAAAAAAGAAAAAAAATTATAAAAGACTCTATAATTCACAATGATATAGTTACTGCGTCCGGCTAAGATATCGGTATCATATGACGTCCAACTTCTTGGACGGTGTTGTTCCGCGTAAAGTCGCGCACCCGCGGAAACGGATTGTCACACGATTCATCCGTTATCTATCCCATGACACACGATAGCGGATACGAGGGAGATAAGTTTATCTAAAAAATTCAACGATTTTCAACTTTATTTGCATCGAAATAGATAACATATTATTATGTGTCAGTTCACGTGACGAACGGGTTCGATTTTGATTCTAAGACATACGTTTTATGTTTCGATGAAATCAGGACTTCTAGTTTAATACATTTTTACGTTACTATATCTAGCGGTAGGAAAATTGTCAATAAAATAAATAATAATTAGAAAAAAAAACAATAAAATCATTAATCAATTAAAATCATTTTTAAATATTATATATGGAATGCTTTTATGCTATAGTTAATTTGTTTGCAAAAGAAATGTAACGTGCTTACCATGAACCGTTACAAATATTTAAAAAAAAAGTGCGTGCGCACAAAGTACACATGTCAGAAGTGAAACTTCTTTGGCGAACTAATAACTAAGACTTGTTTATATTTATACAAATCTAAAACTTTAGGAAAATAAAAAAATTGATGAAAAATCTGCGTTTATTGCAAATGACGTCACTTCCGCTGCATACCTGCGTGACGTTACATCTGTATAAATTTTAACCTCATGCGCCTAAAGAAGTTTCACTTCAAGAAGGTTTTTAAAAGTTTAAAAAGTTATATTCTACTTTTAAGTTTGAATAACTATATTTTTTAAGAGAAAGCTTCTTTACTTTCGTAAGCGCAAAAATTTATAACACGCTGACAGAGTTTTTGGCCGGATCTTAGTCTGTCATGTAGCGGATTTTATATTTTATTCATAATCTCGTGTTACTACTCTATATTGTGTAAATTTGGTGGTGTTTTATATAATATAGTTTCGTTTATTGTGCATAAGTGAAGTGAATGGAAAATAATACCACGGACCATGAACTCTGAGGTGCCACAAAAGTTCCCTGGAAAATTGTAATAAGGGAGCCGCCGCCATCTTGTTGGAACATTAACATTGACATGATCGCACGACACTAACTTGTAATAATATTAACTACTCGACAATGGCAGTAACTAATAATCTAAAAGATAGGTTGCCAAAAATAAAGTAAAAAAAAAAATCATAATAACCTAAAGACTTTATTTATGGTAAATTTATTTTACACGTATTAATTCAATTAATGGGGCAAACTTATAGATACTATAAGAATATATAGAACTCACAGACATGTGAAGCTAATAAAAGATCATTAAAAACACAATGGTCCAAATCCCATTGTCCACCGTCACTATCGTGCAAGCTTTGAAGACTCAGCAGCTGTCTATACACTTGCTGATCTCGACAAGCGAAACACCGAGTCACTGTGACTGGTCAATCTCTATATGCATGCTAGTATGTTAAAACACTACAGATAGAAGAGTATCAAACCGAGTAAGAAACAAATGAATGTCGTATGAATCTTAATTGACAAAGATTTGTTTGTACGCGTCATTCTAATTGCAGCCAATGAAACATTTAGCGGACAACGTCTGCGAACCGCTTTAATGTCATGCAATGATCGTTCAATCGAAATTCGACCATAATTCAGTTGCTTTTTAAGTTTTTAATAACATTGAGGTTCTTTTTGTCAAAGAGTATAGAAATACTGTAGATTAGTCAAAAGATCGTGAATGGAGGACTTATAACGAGGCAGTCACAAGGATCGCCGGCAGAAGTGAAAACTTAAAACAATGGAATAACCGTGTATTGAATTTTTACATAAATTATAGTCGGAGTGATTTAATTTTCATAATTTGTAAATTGGAATTATATTCATTAGCTTGGTTTTCACATTTATTGGAATATATCTATACTAATATTATAAAGAGGGAGTTTGTGACGTTGTAGGGGGTAACCTCAGGAACCACTGGTCCGATTTGAAAAATTCTTTGCGTGTTATATAGCTAATTTATCGAGGAATGTTATATATACATCATCATCACGCTAAGACCAATAGGAGCGGAGCACCAATGAAGAATATTTCAAAATCGGGGGTTTTTTCCTCTTGACAGCTTCCGCTGCGTCTTAGCGTTAGCCCAAAGTAACTATTCCACGCGAACGAAGTCGCGGGTAGAGGCTAGTATTATATATATACATTTTTATACAGATGACGACTCAAAACATAAATACAACTCCTTGAACGCTCTGAATATGAATAAACACATAACATAAATGTACCCATAAATACGTATTAAATTGTATGTGTAACATCAAGACAACTTAAGGATATATGTATGCCAATTTTGAGGTTATTATACATTTGACATATATAAAACCCAGTCTCGAATAAAGTAGCGCTCAAAACCGGCCGCAAAAACTCCCCAATATATAGACGTAGTTATAGTTACGCGATTAATTTATGATTTTGCAAATTCGACCTTTTTTTTTAACGTCGGGAGATCCCGTATGGTTACGCCACCCTCCCGGGGCGAGGGTGGGTTATGTCGGAGTCGCACGGACTAAAACCCCACGGTGTACCGACAGATCGTTTTGTGGGGGCGACTAAGCAAAAGCTAATCAACCTTGTAGAGCTTCCCCCACGGTCCACCCGGCGGAAGGTGGCCGCCAGGCTTCTACCTATAGAGGGACAGACCGGGTACACACCGGCTGCCCCCCTCGTCCGCCGGACCTGTGCAATGAGGAGATGGGCCCCCCGGCCAATCCCTTCAGGTCCGGCTACGGTGGCGGGAGGAGTTGGGCAAAGCGCCGCGTCCTCCCGACTGTCCTCTTTTGGCGGAGAGGGCCACTTTCGAAACCACGCTCGGCAGCGATAAGTCCGTTCCCACGGCCGCCGCCAGAATGCGGCGCTGCTCCCCCCACGCAGCACACTCACTCGTGGCAGGTGGCGGTCGGCTCCCTGCATACCTGAATGATTTAAAGTTGTTTTTACAAGGACGCAAGCGACGCCAGACTAGCTGGAATGACTGAATAATCCAAAACCATGCACTCCTTTTCGTGTGCCGGCTGTGAGACATTAAGTGTGCATCCTGGGTTTTTGTATATCAATGTTCTAATAATTTTTTTTTTAATTTGTTCTGTGATAACTCTTTATTTTGTGACACGCAAGAAAGAACTTACAGCTATATTCAGTGCGGAAAAAAAGATTCCCAAGGACTTCACGAGTGTTCATTTTTACACATCGTCGGGAGAACGCGTGAATGTCGTAACTTGCATTTTGGTCTAAATCTCTTTTTACCATATTCTCGAATTTCTACGATTAAATTTTTCTTCGACACGACCTTGGTTATTTGCCTAGTTTTAACACTACACATTAAAAAAATATCCTAACTAGGGGAAAAGTATGTTTTTTTTAAATAAAATAGTTACTACTTTGTTTATGTCACAGAGATTGCTTGGTATATAAGTACATACCAATTTTCAAGTTTCTATTTCTATAAATATAATATGACTTATGAATTTTTAAAATAATTAGTTATTTGTTTTTCTGACTTTGGTGTAACGTAACGTACGTAAACGTAAACGTTATTTGACTCTGGTGTAAAGTTGGTTTTTTCATGTTACGACTATTCCGCTTCCTTCCATCGATATATAGGACTCTTCAAGCAATGACGTCATCTAATATCAAAATGGCGCCTATCAAGGTATCTGTCATTGAATTTAAAGCGAAAGGATTTATTCTACAAAGTCATGACTCAAGGTGGTGACTATTTATCAATATTGCTTAGAATTGAGTCGTAAATTCATTTATTTTTTTAAGTTTGAATGTTATTCAAGTGAAACTTAGAGGAGATCTTTAAAATTGTGATCGAGAACCTCTTTGTGTGGCGAAAAGTGTTGGGGGTAAACACTGTGTCGGGTAGAGTGTTGAAAACACCGGTTCTCGTCCGATCACCGAAGTTAAACAACGTCGGGCGCGGTTTGTGCTTGGATGGGCGACCGCTTGGGAGCACCGCGTGACGTTGGCTTTTCGTTGTATTTTTGAAGTTATACTTCTTTAGGCGCGTTATGAAAAATTGATGAAAGTGAAATTTTACGATGCGCGCGCACCGTGACACAAAATTAACAGAAATGAAGTTGCCCACTAAATCGCTCATTTAGTTGAGGAAAAAATGCTACCAACAAAACAGAAATGGAACTTCTGTTAGTGGCGCATGTTGGCACGCACGCCGCCTCTGTTCACTGTGTATTTATATTTATAATATTTATTCACGTGCTTTGAGTTTCTACATTTAAAACACGTGTTTTCATTTTGTTTTCATTATACAAGTGCGAATTCTATATGTGCGTACGATGCGCGCGCACACCGTCACGAAAAACCGATGCCCTGAAGTTAGCTATAGTCAATTATTTCTATTGTTAGTGTCGTTTTCTACAAACGTAGAACAAGGAAAGATTTTTATCTTTTACGCCATGAAGTATAACTTCTAACGCGTGTACACACACTCTTTTTTTGATTAAAATTTTTCTCTGTAAGCCGGCAGTTTCATATCTTTTCATTTCATTTTGTTCCGATTAATCTCCGAAACGATTAGACCTATTTTGATGAGACTTTCACCATCATATAGTTGATGTTATAAAGGGTAACTTAGTTTACTTTAATTTTAGAAAAAAAAAACAGGGCACCGCGCAAACATAATCCTTTATAAAGACACGAACGCAGGCGAAATTGCGGCCGAATGCTATTACATACATTCGGCAAATTATATACATTTAATTATATGAACAATGCACATATTTATAACAAGTAACTAATAACAAAATAATGCAGTGTTTTTTTTTTTTGGTACTATGAAATATCAATGACGGAAATGTGGCAATTACATACATTCGGCAAATTATATACATTTAATTATATGAACAATGCACATATTTATAACAAGTAACTAATAACAAAATAATGCAGTGTTTTTTTTTTTTGGTACTATGAAATATCAATGACGGAAATGTGGCAACCGGCGATAAGAGCCACCAACCGAACATACAACGCGTATTCCTGTATAACAAACATGCAAATAATAATCTCTTTTATTAAAAAAAAAACTATTATCAATTCCCAAACGATATTAAAAAAAACAACTAACGTTCTTTATTTAAATTAAATCGTAAAATGTATTTATTTTTTTATGTCATAGCAGGCAAACGAACATGTGGGTCCATATACACTAACAACACCAGGGGAGTCGAAAGTGCGTTGCCAGCCTGTGTATGGGGGAGGGGTAGAGAAAGGAGAAAGGGGAAGGGAAAGGAGGTGGGCCTCCGGCGCTCTAACTGACCGGACGAAACGCAACAATGCAAGCATAGTTACTTCACGTCGGTGTTCTGTGAGAGGGCGGTACTACCCCGGACGAGCCGACCCATTCATGCTGAAACTAGTAATAGCTACAGCGTGGCTCTACCACCTTCAAAAAGTTTTGATAGAGCCGACAGATTTTAATGAAACAAACACTAAGTTACTCCCAAGGATATGCTTTACGATTTTCTGGGGGTTTATTCTGAACCCAGTACTTTAGCAGTGTGTTCATACAAACAGACAGACAGACATTTCTGAAAATGATTGAAATGTATTCTATTACTTATTCCTATATACCTGCAACAATTATTTTCTCGAAAATGGAAAAAATACAGACGTTAAGTTTACATTCTTAATAAATGTATAGATGTATGAATGAATGAACATTTTAGATTCGTAAGAATGTAAAAAAAAAAAATAGAGATATGTTCTTGTGTGTTTCAATAAAAAACCATTGGATATATATTATTTAAATCGTTTTTTTTTTTAAGTTTTAATTCAATTAAGCCAACGACTTTACGCACACAAACGTAAATAAAAATCGATTACTTCTTCCCAAACATTTAATACGACGAGAGACAATTCAGAATTCTTCCTAGATTGATACATTCCTTTAAAGTACGAATTGCACCTGTCCGTTGTGCAGTTGTAAAATAGACTCTACCACGATGGGTCAAGTGTCGGGGAGGGTCGGAAGAGATTACGAAACATCTGTAGCGTGAACGAGTTCTTTGTAATTCACTGGAGCGAAACCCCGATGAGTAGTACAAGTGAGAAGCGAACAGCGACTGGATGAGTTAACCTTCTTTGGCGAGAGCGGTTTTGAAGTGAAACTTTAGGGCACGGTTGGGAAAAATTTCGTCATACTTTTTTTTTTTTCTCGAACTGACTACGCTATTGACCCTGCAGGGTCTTCACAGCTTCACCGGACTACTAAGGCGAGCGCTTAAGGCACTCAGCCGATTTGGTTTTTAGGTAACATACACAAGGGC
>MU160554.1:0-10103 GCA_015888305.1 Antheraea pernyi | reverse complement strand
GGGGAGAGGGTGGGTTATGTCGGAGTCGCACGGACTAAAACCCCACGGTGTACCGACAGATCGTTTTGTGGGGGCGGCTAAGCAAAAGCTAATCAACCTTGTAGAGCCTCCCCCACGGTCCACCCGGCGGAAGGTGGCCGCCGGGCTTCTACCTATAGAGGGACAGACCGGGTTCACACCGGCTGCCCCCCTCGTCCGCCGGACCTGTGCAATGAGGAGATGGGCCCCCCGGCCCATCCCTTCAGGTCCGGCTACGGTGGCGGGAGGAGTTGGGCAAAGCGCCGCCTCCTCCCGACTGTCCTCCTTTGGCGGAGAGGGCCACTTTCGAAACCACGCTCGGCAGCGATAAGTCCGTTCCCACGGCCGCCGCCAGAATGCGGCGCTGCTCCCCCCACGCAGCACACTCACTCGTGGCAGGTGGCGGTCGGCTCCCTGCGTACCTGAATGATTTAAAGTTGTTTTTACAAGGACGCAAGCGATGCCAGACTAGCTGGAATGACTGAATAATCCAAAACCATGCACTCCTTTTCGTGTGCCGGCTGTGAGAGGCCGTGTTAAGTGTGCATCCTGGGTGTTTGTATATCAATGTTCTTATAATATTTTTTTAAGTTTGTTGTGTGTTAACTCTTGATTATGTTATACGCAAGTACGAACTTACAGCTATATTCAGGAGTATCCATTTTAAATATCGTCGTGAGAACGCGAAAATGCCGTAACTTGCATTTTGGTCTAAATCACTTTTTACCGTGTTCTCGAATTTCTACGATTAAATTTTTCATCGACACGACCTTGGTTTTTGCCTAGTTTTAGCACTACACATAAAAAAAATATCCTAACTAGGGGAAAAGTATGTTTTTTTTAAATAAAATAGTTACTACTTTGTTTATGTCACAGAGATTGCTTGGAATTACTTACTGTATAAGTACATACCAATTTTCAACTTTCTATTTCTATAAATATAATATGAGTTATGAATTTTTAAAATAGTTAGTTATTTGACTCTGGTGTAAAGTTGGTTTTTTCATGTTACGACTATTCCGCTTCCTTCCATCGATATATAGGACTCTTCAAGCAATGACGTCATCTAATATCAAAATGGCGCCTATCAAGGTATCTGTCATTGAATTTAAAGCGAAAGGATTTATTCTACAAAGTCATGACTCAACGCGGTGACTATTTATCAATATTGCTTAGAATTGAGTCGTAAATTCATTTATTTTTTTAAGTTTGAATGTTATTCAAGTGAAACTTAGAGGAGATCTTTAAAATTGTGATCGAGAACCTCTTTGTGTGGCGAAAAGTGTTGGGGGTAAACACTGTGTCGGGTAAAGTGTTTAAAACACCGGTTCTCGTCCGATCACCGAAGTTAAGCAATGTCGGGCGCTGTCAGTACTTGGATGGGTACCCTCTAGGGAATCTTCTTTAGGCGCGTTATGAAAAATTGATGAGAGTGAAATTTTACGATGCGCGCGCACCGTGACACAAAATTAACAGAAATGAAGTTGCCCACTAAATCGCTCATTAAGTTGAGGAAAAAATGCTACCAACAAAACAGAAATGGAACTTCTGTTAGTGGCGCATGTTGGCACGCACGCCGCCTCTGTTCACTGTGTATTTATATTTATAATATTTATTCACGTGCTTTGAGTTTCTACATTTAAAACACGTGTTTTCATTTTGTTTTCATTATACAAGTGCGAATTCTATATGTGCGTACGATGCGCGCGCACACCGTCACGAAAAACCGATGCCCTGAAGTTAGCTATAGTCAATTATTTCTATTGTTAGTGTCGTTTTCTACAAACGTAGAATAAGGAAAGATTTTTATCTTTTACGCCATGAAGTATAACTTCTAACGCGTGTACATAAGTACACACACTCTTTTTTGATTAAAATTTTTCTCTGTAAGCCGGCAGTTTCATTTCTTTTCATTTCATTTTGTTGCGATTAATTTCCCAAACGATTAGACCTTTTTTGATGGGACTTTCACTATCATATAGTTGATGTTATAAAGGGTTACTTTAATTTTAGAAAAAAAAAATAGGGCACCGCGCAAACATAATCCTTTATAAAGACACGAACGCAGGCGAAATTGCGGCCGAATGCTATTACATACATTCGGCAAATTATATACATTTAATTATATGAACAATGCTCATATTTATAACAAGTAACTAATAACAAAATAATGCAGTGTTTTTTTTTGGTACTATGAAATATCAATGACGGAAATGTGGCAACCGGCGATAAGAGCCACCAACCGAACATACAACGCGTATTCCTGTATAACAAACATGCAAATAATAATCTCTTTTATTAAAAAAAAAAACTATTATCAATTCCCAAACGATATTAAAAAAAACAACTAACGTTCTTTATTTAAATTAAATCGTAAAATGTATTTATTTTTTTATGTCATAGCAGGCAAACGAACATGTGGGTCCATATACACTAACAACACCAGGGGAGTCGAAAGTGCGTTGCCAGCCTGTGTATGGGGGAGGGGTAGAGAAAGGAGAAAGGGGAAGGGAAAGGAGGTGGGCCTCCGGCGCTCTAACTGACCGGACGAAACGCAACAATGCAAGCATAGTTACTTCACGTCGGTGTTCTGTGAGAGGGCGGTACTAGCCCGGACGAGCCGACCCATTCATGCTGAAACTAGTAATAGCTACAGCGTGGCTCTACCACCTTCAAAAAGTTTTGATAGAGCCGACAGATTTTAATGAAACAAACACTAAGTTACTCCCAAGGATATGCTTTACGATTTTCTGGGGGTTTATTCTGAACCCAGTACTTTAGCAGTGTGTTCATACAAACAGACAGACAGACATTTCTGAAAATGATTGAAATGTATTCTATTACTTATTCCTATATACCTGCAACAATTATTTTCTCGAAAATGGAAAAAATACAGACGTTAAGTTTACATTCTTAATAAATGTATAGATGTATGAATGAATGAACATTTTAGATTCGTAAGAATGTAAAAAAAAAAATAGAGATATGTTCTTGTGTGTTTCAATAAAAAACCATTGGATATATATTATTTAAATCGTTTTTTTTTTTAAGTTTTAATTCAATTAAGCCAACGACTTTACGCACACAAACGTAAATAAAAATCGATTACTTCTTCCCAAACATTTAATACGACGAGAGACAATTCAGAATTCTTCCTAGATTGATACATTCCTTTAAAGTACGAATTGCACCTGTCCGTTGTGCAGTTGTAAAATAGACTCTACCACGATGGGTCAAGTGTCGGGGAGGGTCGGAAGAGATTACGAAACATCTGTAGCGTGAACGAGTTCTTTGTAATTCACTGGAGCGAAACCCCGATGAGTAGTACAAGTGAGAAGCGAACAGCGACTGGATGAGTTAACCTTCTTTGGCGAGAGCGGTTTTGAAGTGAAACTTTAGGGCACGGTTGGGAAAAATTTCGTCATACTTTTTTTTTTTTTCTCGAACTGACTACGCTATTGACCCTGCAGGGTCTTCACAGCTTCACCGGACTACTAAGGCGAGCGCTTAAGGCACTCAGCCGATTTGGTTTTTAGGTAACATACACAAGGGCACACGCGCACCTCGGCTTAGGCTGTTACCTGGAAAAAGTCGCGTCTGACCTAGCTAACTATTCTAAGCTATTCATACATATATACATTTGTGAACCATACAATCGAAATTGCATGATTCACAAATGAATACGTGTATATCGGAATGAAACGAACTAAAACTATTCGATTCAGTTCGTTGAGGGAAAAAAACAAAACCCTCCCACCATGTGTATGTGCATATGTGTGTTCAAGTGATGTAGGTGAGTCACTGTATCGCGATAATAATATCTCGAGGGCTCCGCGCGGGGCGACCTAGGCTCGAGATATTACTGAGAACCGCGATGTGTGCGGGAGCTAAAGAGGATCCCTTCCCTCGCGGCGGCGCGAGGGTCGGCTATAAAAGCGTGGGCGCAACACGCATTTAATAAGATCGAATTTAATTTCGTCATGCGTTATGCATGTATATATATATTGTATGTATTTGTGTGCATGTGTAGAAAGTTCTAACTGGATCTTAGTATGTGTATTTAGTGTATTTTATTCATAATCTTGTAGCTTGCCCTATAATTCGTAACTAGCTTGCCCGCGATTTCGTCCGCTTGAAACCTTGTGCAAAAAAACATCGATAAATAAATCTATTTACTTATCCACTTTTCTCTCGTACTTGGGTCGCGTCGTCATTAAAAGTGCAATAACTTTTGATAGACCGAACCGATTTTAATGTAACAAAGACTAAATGTTACAGGAAGAAATATTTAAGAATTTTAAAGATATGTCATAGCAGGCAAACGAACAGGTGGGTCACCTGATGTTAAGTGATCACCACCCGCAATAGACACTACCGACACTAGTGGAGTCAAAGTGCGTTGCCAGTCTGTGTTTGGGGGAAAGGGAGGGAGGAGGGAGAGGAGAGAAGACGGGAGGTGGGCTTTTTAAAGAGGTTTTATCATAAACACGTGAACACATTTAGCAGTGATGCGTGTTCATACAAAAAGACATTTTTTTTTTATACCAAAAGGTGGCAAACGAACAGATGGGTCACCTGATGTTAAGTGATCACCATCGTCCATAGACACTTGTAACACCAGAAGAGTCGCAAGTGCGTTGGCACCCTGTGTTTGCGGGAGGGGAGGTGGATTATCCGGCGCTCTCACTGACCCAACGAAACGCAACAATGCAAGCACTGTTACTTCACGTCGGTGTTCTGTGGGTCGGGTGGTAGTACCCCGGTCGAGCCGACCCATTCATGCTGAAACTAGTAATAGCTACAGCTATTGAACTGTAATTTTAAAACTTATTCCTGATATCTGAGACAATTTTTTTTATTACAAAAATCTATAAATTACAGGCACGTTAGATTTACATTATTATCTATATATATACATATATTTATGGTGTTTCGCGTAATATCATATGACGGTGAAAGTAAGCTCTTCTAACTTGAACTCCTGCCTAAGTTATGTAGTTTTTCTCACAGCACAACCACAAACGAAACGGTCACGCTGTAAACATCTCCGTTTGCTACGGCGAGCTGTCACGTCGCGGGACCAAGGCCCTGCCTTTCTATTATTTTTTTTATAATAAACTCCACAAATTAAACAATAGATGAAGATAATATACAATTATAAAAGAGTAACGACTGCCTTTCTACTAGTTATATTATTTAATTGATAATTTTATTAGGTCAACAATTTTGCGATGACTGTTCGAGTGATATGAGCGGTGGAATATCGACCAGATGTCCGCAATTTCGTATATTTACTACGTTAAATCGGTAACAGTATCGGCTGACGGTGAAGGAAAACATCGCGAGGAAACCTGAACCTGAGAAATGTTCTTGTAGTACCAAAATCATCATCTCCTTACCCTTATCCCACCTAAGTAGTGTCGGCACATCATGTTTTCCTTCTCCACTCTCGCCTATCAGCTGTCATCTCAGTATTCACACCTTTTACACACATATATCCTACTTCTATATCCATTCACCATCATACTCAAAACATATCTAGTTACATGTTGTAGTACCACCGTATGGGGGGAAATATATGGTAGAGCCACGCTGTAACTATTACTGGTTTCAGCATGAATGGGTCGGCTCGTCCGGGGTAGTATCACCCTCTCATAGAAAACCGACGTGAAGTAAAAATGCTTTCATTGTTGCGTTTCGTTGGGTCAGTGAGAGCGCCGGAGGCCCATCTCCCCTCCCCTCTCCTCTCTCCTCTCCATCCCCTAACCCTTCCCCCAAATGGTGGCAACGTACTTGCAACTCCTCTGGTGTTGTTAGTGTCCATGGACGGTGGTGATCACTTAACATCAGGTAACCCACCTGTTCGTTTGCCACGTATGACATAAAAAATTTTATATATAGGAGTGGATTCCTCGGGATTTGAAATCGCCAATACGTCGTTGGCTGGCGTGATATTTATACCCATAAATTTAAACTGGAAGAGGCCTATGACCTGCAGTAGAAGTCTTTCGGGTTTACGATATGATATGCTCCCCGTGTACAAAGTTTTATCAAAAGCAGTTGAGAATAACATACGATATTAATTTTAGTATCGCTTAAGATTTCTTTTACGAAACTAAAAATATTGAAATTCGGTTCTTTCACAATGACATTCTACCAAATTTCATCAAAATCGGTTGAAAATAAAAGTAATTCGGTATTTTTTTACAACCTCCAAAAATATTTCCTCATCAGAAACTAACTACACTGTGGTCGTATTTATACGTTACAATATAAGAAAAAATTCCCAAGTACTTTTCCCAAACGAGATTTTTTTGTTTTACATGCACTATACGTTTCAAGAGGGTTAACTGTGGACCGTACTTACTTGACTTGATTCTAATTTTATCCCTTTTACTTAACGACCTTTAAGAAGGATTAAGCTACTACTATTCAAATTTATCACTACTGCTTAGCACCCATGGAAAAACGTAAAGTAAAACCTGCAGATAATGTCTCATCCAAATTATTCTACTCGTTTCAGTAATTAATCCAGACAAATAATTCAATTTTATCTATACATACAAATTATATCATATCAGTCATTTTAAAACCGATGGTGGCTTAGTTGGTAGCGTGTTCGGACACAGTGTCTATGGACGTAGTTCCGGATTCTTGCAACTGAATCGGAACTTCAGGTGAAAGAAAACATCGTGACAAAACTACCTGATGAAACTATATCAGGGTGGCAGGATTTTTTCTAAATCCGCCTGACTACCTACCACCCTTCAGTTGAAAATCTGTCAACTAGGGCCTGTAAGTGATTTCCGCCACCCGCACTTGAAAGCCAGTCCCCTCTAGCTTTAGCGTGTTTATCATCTTAGGCCATACCGTAATTTAACATCAGATGAATGAGAAACCTGATGAGAGATCTGGTAAAACGCTAAAATTTATAAAGTACAAAAAAATATAAGGATTTTTTATTTCTCGCTTATTACTCCCAAATGATTATAATTCCGTTTTGTAATAAACAAACAAATCATCCACTAAAATTAACTCGTATATTAACAGTAAAATTCCATAACTGGCATTAAACAACAAAGCAAGCGGTTTATTAAGATTAACGCTGCCCATAAATATAGTTTTATTCTCCTGCCGTGCCGTATACGGACGTCCGATCGTTGCCACCGCCAACGCGAGACTGCGCTGACGCAACCGATTTCCAAAGGGAAATTAGATCTACCCACGTCGTGTAAAAAACATTTATAAACGATTTAACACTTCGCGTGTTTATTGATTAATCATGAATTTTTACTGTTGCGTTCAGGCACAGTCTAAAGTTCAGGTACAGACTAAAGCAATTTTCTATTACCATTTTGTATTTTAACTTCAAGTCCTTATAAAATACTTGCAAGTACTCGCTCTCTATAATTTACTGTAAAACATTAATCATAGAATAGGTACCTCTATTCTCTAATATTAGCCTCTGATATATACGTAATTTTCCGTATTGCGTTAATTGAACTTAATTATACTGATAAAGATTTGACTTCAAATGAGTCAACGTTTTTCTATATCATCCTTATCATTTGGATATAAATATTGTTAATTAAAAAAACAATTTCCCGAATTAATTATTTCAATAAATGTAATCACTTTCCTGAAATCATCACATCATCCAGTATGAGACCCATTGCAGGACCATAGGCCTCCTTCCAAAAGAAGGTACGGTTTTTTTTCTTAATTTTGTTGTTTACGTACAAATGAAAGAGAGATGGTGGCAATTTGATATGGGTCACTTCTTTTCCCTGGCCGCGTTGCATGATGCATAAAATATCAAAAGGATTACTGACTAATGATTTAGGTGTAAGTCATAGAGTCGTCATAATTTCAAAGTCCGTTAAATGATTTGATATTAATGACCACATGCTTTATAAAAATATCACCCGATTTCATAGCAGACTCCATCTCTATCAAACTCAAAAGATAGAAGAGATATATACGAATATTAGAAAGGTATTAAGAAGGTATAGACATAATTACCCCGCGCCAGCCCACGACGTATTGGCGATTTCAAATTCTGAGAAATTAACAGTTCTATAACTTTCCACATAACGGTGATAATGCAAGAACATTTCTCAGGTTTCCTCACAATGTTTTCTTTCACCGTCAGCCGAAATAAACCAATATCACTACATAGTATAAATCAAAGTCGTTTTCTCTGTCCCTACATCCCTATGTATGCTTAAATCTTTAAAACTACGCAACGAATTTTGATGCGGTTTTTTTAATAGATAGAGTGATTGAAGAGGAAGGTTTATATGTATAATAACATCCATTAAATAGTGGAGAAATACTGTTATTTTTGAGGATTCTAATGTGATTACATAACCGATTCGATGCAGACGAAGTTGCTCGGGTCAGCTTATATGGTATAAAATAAAGTCTCCTACCGCATCTGTCTGTCTGTTCGCGATAAACTCAAAAACTATTGAATGGATTTTCATGCGGTTTTCACCAGTAGATAAAGTGATTCATGAGGAAGGGTTAAGTTATAATTAGTCAAGGTTTTTTTATTGTCAGGACGGAACAACATCCGCCGGGTCCGCTAGTTAATTAATAAAATGCGTACATCTGAATAACATTCCATCGGTCATACGACAACACCGCCGGGATTGAAATCTAAAATCATTACAATTAATTCAAGGAAGTTCCAATGTCAATACTAAGTTATATATTTCTATATGATTGCGGTTTGAAATCGTATACCTTGGGCCTCTTGACTACGCTATAGACCTAGAAATTGGATCATGTCGTGCGTACAACTAGATTTCTAATCCTTATATATAACTATTTATATATTTATTATTGACAAGCTGATACCGGCCCGCTTTATGTATTACTCTATTCGTACGTGTTTTTTTTTAAGACAAAATGACAGTATTGAACCTGATTTCAAATTCAATTTAATTTATTCAATCAAAAAATTTGTCGTCAACACCGATACTACCGATAGCATACAAAATTATAAAATTACTAACGGGCCGGGCGGACGTTGTCCTTCCTTGATAATAAAAAAAAAAAAAAACTAAAATACAATCGCAGCGCCACCTCCCGGGTCCACTCGAACACGCACACAAAATTTCATCAAAATCGGTCCAGCCGTTTAGGAGGAGTTCAGTGACATACACACGTACAGAAGATATTTATATATAAAGATTGGACGATTTGAATTCGAAAAATAAAAACGTCATTTTGCAGTGGATATCGTCTCATAAAGGTTTGATACGAAATCGGAAAGCGGATCAGTTGGCAAGAGAGGCTTTTACCAATGGTATACCATTCATTTTACACTTAAAAAAACTGCGCGTTCTTTTATCTTGCAATTGTCTTGCAATGTGTTCCATAATCGTAAATTTTAGTTACGTGCATCCTATAGTATTGAAGCCATCACCGTAACAGATCGACGATTAAATTTAATTGACCAGCGATTATTGCGTTACATGTTTATACAATTGCAGACTCTTATAACTCGCGCTTCATCTTTTATGGCATTATCAGTATTTACCAAGAAAAGTGGGAAGACAAAATAGGATACTTTGCAGAATCTAGTTTATTCAATTCAGGCCCTAAGAAAGCGCATATGAACGTCAAAACAACCACCGTTTCGGACAAACAATCCACTCAACGAGAATAACCAGCAAAGAGACTTGATTTGGTCTATCTTTTTTAACATATATTAGCGGGCACGGCCGACGTTGTCCCGTCGTGATTATAAAAAAATATTTGAAAAATTATATACCAAAACCTTCCTCATGAATCACTTTATCTACTGGTAAAAACAGCATGAAAATCCGTTCATTAGTTTTTGAGTTTATGGCGAACAGACAGACAGACAGAGACGCGGCTGAGGCCTTTGTTTTATATTATCTAATAATGATAAATAAAATACATTACACGTTACAATAGTTTTTAGTGGACGCACAGGGAGGAGTCAATTCCAGACATCACTATCGTTCACATATTTATCCACTCTATAACATTTTGATACCAAAACCCGCTTGACGTGACGCTTGGAACTTACAGTCCGGCAAATCGGTAACATA